>FIZU01033118.1:0-16613 GCA_900064475.1 Pseudococcus longispinus
TAAGCGAATTAAAAAACACCACAAGTCAAAATGCTCTCACCTATAATCATTTTTTCAAAATTTTGACATGACCTACATATACTACATCTGAAAGAGGTTCAAAAAATGGAAAAAAAAAAGGAAAGTCATTTTTTTGAGTTGTGGTGTTATTGCGGCGATGGTGCGATATGTCTTATGGCTGGGGTCAATCCTAAAATTTTTTGTTCATTTTTCTGGTCCAAATTTCATGTCCATTTTTTGTGTCCGTAAAAACCGTCACGAAATTCCTTGACGATGACTTTTAGACATTCTGTCAGACTTTTTTGAACTTGGAAAAATTTTCAGATTGCCATTGACTTTTTGAACTTGGAAAATTTCAGAAATGACGCTGACTTTTAGACATTTTGTCAGACCAATAATTTAGACTCTTTGAACTTAGAAAATTGTCTTCTTGAAATTTTGGCAGACCTTTTTGGAATTTGAAAAATTTTCAGATTCCGATTGACATCTTAATGCTAGCTTTCAAACATTTTGTCAGACCAATAATTTAGACTTTTTTAATTAAGAAAATTTTAGAAATAAGGGTAGCTTTCCAATATTTTGTCAGGCAGACTTTTTGGGTTTGGAAAATTACAACTTAATGATTTCAAGAAAGTTCAAATCAGACATTTTGTCAGACTTTTTTGAACTTGGAAACATTTTCAGAATTCCATTGACTTTTTAAACTTGGAAAATTTTAGAGATGAGGCTGACTTTTATATATTTTGTTTGACAAATAATTAAATTTTTTTTTTAATGAAAAAATTGAATTTTAGACATTTCTGTCAGCCTTTTTTGGACTTGGGTAAGTTTTCAGATTTCCAAAAATGGAGGCGGCTTTTTTTTAACTTTGAAAAACTTGTGAATTTTGAAAAGACATATCCAGGTACCAATATGTCCGCTTGAAGAGTGGTTTTATTTATTTTTGTAAAAATTTCGACAATTTTAACAGCATTTTTGATGATTTTCGTAATTTTTTGATTAGTTTTAGATGATTTTTGTGAAAATTTAAACAATCATGTGATTTTTGATAGATCTCATGACCTTTTCGGTCATTTTTACGTATTTTAAACAATTTTCATGATTTTTTGACTGCTGTATCAATATTTTAAGTGATATGAAAAGAGCAAAGCAGGATTTATGGCTAGGGATGGTCCCCCCCACCGAATTTTAAATTATCCACTAGAAGCTGGTTCTTGGTAACAAAATTTTTAGCTCGATATCTCACTAATTTTGGCAAGGTAGGGAGAAAAAATTTCAATTTTTGACAATTTTCATCTGAATTTTTTCAAATTTGCAAGAATAGTAGACAGTACCCAGAGTAAAATTAAATTTTTAGCATAGAAAATAGGATATGCTTTAGCGATGACCAAACTTGTAAAAAAAAGTCACGGAAATCCGTCACGCTGACTTTTAGACATTTTATCAGACTTTTTTGGACTTGGAAAAATTTTAAGAATTCAAATGAATTTGTGGTTTTGGAAAATTTTAATTGAAAATGCAAAGGAAAGTTTAAATTAGAATATTGTCGGACAGCTTTTTACCCAATGCTGACTTTTAGACATTTGGTGAGACTTTTTTGAACTTTCCGACTTTAAGACATTTTGTCAGACTTTTTGGACTTGAAAAATTTCAGAGATTATGCTGATTTTTAGATATTTTGTCAGACAAACACTTCAGACTTTTTGGAAATTTCAGAGATCACGCTGACTTTCAGATATTTTGTCAGACCATTTCAGATTTTCTAGACTTAAAAATTTTTTCAGATTTCGAACAATTTTTTGGGCTTGAAAAATTTTATAAATTCTGAATTTTCGATTTTGAAAAATTTTATTAAGTGTTAGTTGGCTATATAGAAATGAAAAATGATGGGTGGTGGAAAGGTTTCGTTCATTTCCCCCTTAAATGGGTTAGTTTTCCTCCTCAAAATGATAAATGTCTCAGATTATTCGAAAAAAAGAGATTGCACTTGGTCATTTTTTTGATTCGTCAACCTAAATGCATTATTGCTTGATTTTTCATTAAAATACCTTTTTTTGGCCCTGGGGATATTCTACTCCAAATCACCTCCTTCAAATAGCTTTGGCCTCTTTTTTTCTTGAGCAGAGTCACCCCTTCGATAAATTCATACATTCCAAGGGACCCCAAAACGAAGGAAAACGATACCTCAATACGTTAATTTGGATAAAGAATCGTGCTGGAAATAACGTATCAAGAGACGATCCGAGCGAATGCAACTGTACGTAGTATACGAGAGTACGCCAGAGAGAGGATGTGAAAGAATGATCGAGTTCGGTCCTCGCCCCGGAAATGAATGGGTATCTTGAAAGGTTCGATGATCAAGGCGGTCTGGTTTTTTTTCGCATCTCCCTGTCTTTACCGCTGGAATAAACTCGCTGTCAAGGTCATTTATTGCTCTTCATTGGACCTTACCTGAACTTAGTGATGCGTTTAACAACGCGTACTCTCTCTCCATCTCCGCTGCGTGTAATGTACTCGTATACTCGTACGTTAATGTACCAACGCGGCGTATTTTTTTTCTATTTTTCAGTCGAGATCTGATGTTATTTCTCGGTCGTTGTTGTTGGTTCCATTTATCGAATTATTACAAAATGCATCGCCCGCTAAATCGACTATGCTGCGAGGTGGATTCTCTCAGAGATACTTGTAGTTTTTTTCCTCTTTTCGCTGTTATCTACATTTTACCTATCTTTTTACCTCTCTATCTGTATGTGTTTTTTTTTTTGAGCAGCGGAAAACATAACGAAGCGTACTATGTTTATTTTATACGCACATAAGCAACTTTATGCTAAACAGGGTACCGCTCTACAGTTTGATAGAGTTAATCGACCCATAAAATCTAAACGAGCTTTTGGTCCCACTTGTCGAGAACCTGCTCCCGATCGTACACGTGAAATGGATTTTGAATTGAAAATTCCCTCGCAAAAGGTGACCTACAGTTGAGCAATGGTGGCTATGGAGTATGGACCTATACCGTAATAGTGGCACCACTCTAACCGACGATCTGCCATGCCAGCGGATCGGTGTACGATAAAACAGGTGAAAAAATTTTCCACCGTGTTGCGTGTGTCGAACGAATAAGAGGATATGAGGTGGCAATGCGGATGATATGAGCTGGTTTTTGCCCGTGTACGTTGAAATTGTTGGTGTAAAGCTGGAAAAAATGGAATAAATTGACAGTTAACATGATAAGTGCTCGAGTGTGTGGTTCAAATGTAAGTCGTGGTTCTTTCAAATGACTCGAATTTCCGCCAGTAAAGCTACCGAATGAATGGCGGTGTCGAGGATTTACCTGGTAGGGGGTCTAAGGCTGCAGATGCATGATTGAAAATTTTCTCGAAACCGATAAAATATCGGTGCGATTGGTAATTTCTTGAAATATCGTCGAAATCGTCGAGTTATTGCGAATAGTTGTTTGAATTTTGAAGCATTGCAGGAGATTGTTCATCAGCAATTTTGTTGAAATCTCGAACGTAGAAATCCTTCAACATGTCTACGTCCAGAAGGGAGATTTGCAGGATGAAAATTATAAATTGCCATTGCATCGTGCAAACTGAATTCAAATTTCATCAACCCAAAATTTAAATCTCACGCTGAAAATAGGATTAAATCAAAATTACTTACTTTCATTTTCCGGTGTGACATTTTCTACAAATTGAAAAAAATTACTCATTTCTAAAAAAAGAAAAAGATGTAGTGCAAAAATCCCAATAATTGCCTTTCAATTTTTTGTAATTTTTAAAACAAATTCAAAATTAATACCAGATTCGTGATCAAATATTGCCATTTTCTTCTTGCTTGCAAAGAGCTGTCATTTGTCAGAGCGTTTGTTGGACGAAATTTTTCATTTTTACTTTCATTTCGACACAAAAATCGTTATCTTTCAAAAAACACTGTTGATTTTGGAAGTTCATTTCCATTTTTGAGAGAGGGGGCACCAGATTTTTCCTGTGCACAAACGGATGAAAGTAACCTAAAATTTTTTGAAATTCGGTGGAAATTTTTTACAAAAAATGTCATACTTTTGGCTTGAAAATTCCGAATTTTTTATTAAATCAACTTATTACTTATTCAAAGACTTTTCTTTTCATGAAAATTCATTGAATATGTAGAAAAAGTGGAAAAATCGTGAAATATGCAAGTATAACAGTTCAAAATTTCATGAAAAGTCACTGAAAATGTTACAAAAGTTGTTTAAAAGTCGTGAAAGTTGTCCAAAAAATTGCAAAAGTTGATCGAAAGTTCATTAAAAGTCACTGAAAATGTTGCAAAAGGTGTGAAAAATGCGTAAAATAGTGTATAAAAGTTCAAATTTCATGAAAAGTAATCGAAAAGTATGAAAAATTCATGAAAAAGTCGTAAAAATTGTTCAAAAAGTTGTAAAAGTTGACCAAAAGTTCATATAAATCATTTAAAATTCCGAAAAAGTTGTGAAAATGGTGAAAAATTTGTGTAAATGTCGTGAAAATTATGCAAAAGTTTTAAAGTTGATCAAAAATTCATAAAAAATATCGCAAATGTTGAAAATTTTGTGAAAAAACCGTGAAAATTGTGCAGAAAGTTGTAAAGTTGATCAAAATTTCACAAAAATTCATAGAAAATTATGAAAAATTTGTGTAAAAATTGCAAAAATGGAGTAAATGGATGTAAAAATGTTAAAAATTTCATAAAATTTGCTTATAAATGATATAGAATCCCCCCTCCCCCCGAAGGTCCTACAAAATAAAAATTTGGTCATACTAAAGTCATGCTGACTTGCAGCAAAAATCCTGCTTTTGAGTTAAAATTACGCTGAATTTTCTCCTTTTTTTCAAATTAGACACCCAGTCGTTGAAGTGAAAATTGAACAAAATGGAAAATTTTTTGGACGTCGAATAACTAATTTTTTTATTTATAATTTTTCAAAAATTGATAATTTTGTGGTACGTTTTTTTGTACGAATATTGTTAAGTAAACCGACTTGATTAGTTGTAGTTTATTTTACTACCTCGTTTTTTCGGTTTCTTTTCTATTTTTATAATTTTTTTGATTTTATGAAAGTGTGACGGGGAAGGGGTACATTTTTCATTATGGAAGATTCCTAAAGATCTTGCAAAACTCTTGTTTTTTGGTTTTGAGATTTCGTTAGACAGTTTGAGAATATTTAAAAAAATATTCTCAAATAATTTTAACTGGTTTCCAGATACTCGTATTTAAATGAATTTTTTGTACTCAAATGTTTTTTGTGATTTTTGTCGATCTACGATTTTTCGTGCATTTCTTTCAATTTCATAAACGTACATGATTTTTTTGCAATTTTTTTCATCTTGAGCACTTTTTATGATTTTTTTGGTCAGCTTGGGATAGTTTATATGATTTTTGACTGTTAATTGAACCGCAGATTTTCAAAGTATGCTAAGTGCCAAAAATGTTTTTTCAAGGTAATCGCATTTAAAGTTTTGTAATTCTTCTACACGAGTGGAAAGATGGCCGAGGAAGACCAATCGAGGCACATAGCATGTTTTGAAGTATTCTCTATCATTCCTCGGCCATCTTTCCACTCGTGTAGAAGAATTACAAAACTTTAAATGCGATTACCTTGAAAAAACATTTTTGGCACTTAGCATACTTTGAAAATCTGCGGTTCAATTAATTCTGGAATTTTTAATTTTTTTTTCAAAAATTACTTTTATTTTATTCATTATTGATTGAATTGGAAAATTTACCAACTTTTACAACATTTTGGACAATTTTTTTCACGATTTGTATGATATTTCTACGACTTCTACATAATTTGAAATAATTTCACGTAATTTCGAATAATTACATCCATTATTTCGAGCCATAGAAGGTTTTCTCATTCTCGAACGATCGCGCGAGAAAAATTTAATTCAATGGTTGAAAAATTCTACCTAAAAATTTTCAACTCGTACGCTGGAAACAACACGGCGATCGTAACATTACGTCATTTCCCCTTCTGTGTCCCTTGGCTCTGCTCATTACATCGATCGAGCGCGCAACTTGCAAGTATTCGCGTAAAGGCCACACCCATGAATGGTAATAACTAAGGAGAGAAGAAGCGAAAAAAACTTGGGTCGTAAATCTTGAATCGGTGCTGCGGTGAATTGGCGAAGAAGAAAATTCGTCCGTTCGATATCGTCACGAAATTTCCATTAATTTTTTCTTCGTCTGTAGAAAAAGAAGAAGAAGCAAACGCGAACTACGAGTACAGTACCCAAGTTGAGGAAAAACTTTTCCCTCCGGTTTGCCCGGCTCTCTGAAATATACACTGTTGAAAAAAAAACTCGAGGCGGGGTAATGAATCCGTGCGAATAGAATAACGCGGATTCATTGACAGATGTCCGAACTAATAAAAGAGAACGAAGCGAGAAGACTGAGAGAGGAGAGTGGCTCAAAATTTGGACAGCTTCTCGGTATCTCTAAAGAATAAAATCTTCTTTCGAGCGAACGCTCGAGACGATTTTGTATTCAAATTTAAATATCGCCCGGTAATAAAACCGTATGCTCGTATAAAGAAACGTCGAATATAAGAATTTCCACACACACACACAAGTTTACTCTCATTTTTTTTTGTTTTTTTATTTTATTCGTTTGCAAGTTTAACCAATACAAACGTATAGTAAATATACGTAGAAAGAATATAGTTCTATAGTATATAATAAACTTTTTATACGTATACGTGTCGAATACTGTAGCATAAGCACCGAGCAGTGAATGGAAGCAGAGAGCGAGCGTGAAAAATAATCGCGTACAACGCCCAAAATATGAAAACTTTCTATAAAAATAAAAGGTACTGTCGCCCGAACTTTTATTCCGCAAATGCAATTGAATATGATATTTTTTTGGCGAAATGGAACTTTCATCGCGCTCACACACGCATCAACGAATTCGCCGTTGCTCGCTCCAACGCCAACTAATGGAAAATGAAACAACTTTCGTGTATTTAGCCGCAACTTTCCGCCAAAGTACATAACTTACCCGCCGTTTCCGTACAGTATGATCTATAATTTAAAAACGTTAAGTTACACGCGATTTTGTTTTTTGTGTGGCTTTTTTTTTCGTACAACTTTCGACTTTCTTGGAGGAACACATTTTTCAAAATTTAATTGATTTTTTTCCCCAAGATTTGACATGTCCGCCAATAAATCATAGTTTACCGAAGCGAAGGTTGCTTTTTGGTTTGCTATTATTATTTTTTTGCAGTGCGAGATATTGTAATGACTTGTGGTTTTGTGTTTCTGCAAATGTGTAGCATTTTCATCCTCCTTTTATAGTTTTTTTGACTATTTTTCAAATGACGATTATTTTGTTCGTAATTGATCATATTTTTAGTGTTTTTTGTTCCAGGATCCAAGAAATTGACTGAAATGCAATTGGAGGTGAAACTCAACGCAGAGCCGAGAATTTTCATCAGTAAGGTTAGTGTTTCGTGCATTATCAGCATTACAATCATTTTCTTAAATTTCTTAATTTTAACCGAAATCGTTAGTCAACTGATTAATCTCTGATCAGGTATCCTAAATTTTTGATGATTACTGCCGTTTTGCTTCAATTACTTTTTTACTCCCTTCTATTTGTTGAAAACATCGAGAAGTGTTCTGGTGTATTGCAATTTTCAAGTGTTAGGTACTTCATTCGCAATAATTATTCAAATTACCACTCATTTATCGTAATTACTAAAACTATATCGCATTCATTTCATTTTCAAAAACTGCTTTATACTTTTCAGAAATCGGTTTCAGTTTAACCAAAGTTGAATTTACGGTAACCAATAGAAATTACTTAGAATATTTTGTACTTACTAGGAATTACTCTGATTTTTCGTAAATATCGTATTGACCGTAATTACCGAAAATCATTTAAAATTACCGAAACTACCAGGAAATACTCCCAATTCTTGTAATTACCATAAATTGGTCAAAATCTACTGTAATTACCAAAAATTACTTGAAATAACCGTAAATACCAGAAATTACTTCCACATATGTAATTACCATGAACCAGCCAAAATTGACCATAGTTGCCAAAAATTATTTCAAATTACCATAAATACCAAAAATTACTTCCAATTTCTGTAATTACCATAAATTAGTCAGAATTGACCGTAATTACCAAAATTTATTTAAAATGACGGTAAATACCAGAAATCACTTCTAAATGTGTAATTACCATAAACCAGCCAAAATTGACCATAATTACCAAAAATTATTTGAAATTACTGTAAATACCAGAAATCACTTCTAATATCTGTAATTACCACAATTCACTCAAAATTTATCGTACTTACCGAAATTTATTTCAAATTGACCATATTTACCGGAAATTACTTCAGACATATTGTAATTAACAGAAATTACTTCGAAGTTTTGAAACAATAAAGCAGTCAGAATTGATTGAATTCGCCGAAAAATATTTGGAATTTACCAAATTTTCCAGAAATTACCTTGGGCGTACGGTAATTACCAGAAATCATACAGGATTGAGTATAATTACCGAAAACTATTTGAAATTTACCATCCATAAATTACTCCGAATTTTTGTTATCACCCTAAATCAGTCAGGGTTGACCGTAATTACCAAAAATTATTTGGAATTTACCATATTTACCGAATATTACTTTCGACTTACCGTAATTGCCAGAAAATTTTACTGGAAATTTTTTGGACGTACCGTATTTCTTTGAAATTGAATTTTTGTGCTTACCCTAAATTATTTAGGATTGACCGTAATTACCAAAATTTTTTTGAAATTTACCACATTTACCTGATATTACTTAGAAATTTGAATTAACCGTAATGACCAATTACCAGAAATACTTTGGAATTCTGGTAATTGGTAATCACGTCAAGTCCGAAGGAATATGCGATAAATCCGGTAAATTACAAATATTTTTGCAGGAATTACTTTTAATGTACCGTATTTACCAGAAATTACTCTGAATTTTCATAATTGCCATAAACCGGTCAGAATTATCCATAATTACCGAAAATTATATATAATTTCGTATTTACCATATTTTTCAAGAATTACTTTGGACTTGTCGTAAATACCAAAAATTAAACTACATATGTTCTCGCAATTTAAAATAATTTTGAAGTACCATAGCAACGCAGAAATCACTCTGAATTTTTGTAATTACCCTGAATTAGTCAGAGGTGACTGTAATTACCGAAAATTAGTTGGAATTTACCATATTTACCGAATATTACAGTGGACTTACCGTAATTACCAGAAATTTTTACCGGAAAATTCTTTGGACGTACTGTATTTTCCAGAAATTACTCCGAATTTTGGTACTTACCCTAAATTAGTCAAGGTTGACTGTAACTACCAACTTTTTTGAAATTTACCACATTTGCCTGATATTACTATGAACTTACCGTGATTACCGCTTACCAGAAATTCTGAATTTCTGGTGATTACGGTAAGTCTAAATAATATCGGGCAAATACGGTAAATTTAAAATATTTTTGCTGTAAATTTCTTTGGACGTCGTATCGTATTTACCAGAAATTACTCTGAATTTTTGTGGTTACCTTTATAATTAGTCAGAGTTGAACATAATTTCCGATTTTTTTTTCAAATTACTTTATTTACCAGATACTACTTTGGACTTACCGTAATTACCAAAAATAATTTTTAATTTCTAGTAATTACGGTAAATCCAAAGTAATTTCCGATAAATATGATGAATTCCAAATATTTACCAGAAAACAATTTTTTTTGTATTTCCGTCGGCTAATTACCGTAAATGAGGCAGAATTTACCGTAATTACTGAAAATTATTTTGAATTTACTGTAATTACAATTGAGAATTTTCCATGATTACCAAAAATATCTGGTATTTTTTGAAAGAATTGAAAATTGTAATTCTTCTTTTGTATGGTAATTACCAGAAATTTCTAAATTTACAAACCGTGATGGTAAAATTACGTATTCATTCTGACTTCACAAAAATTCACAAATTGAGGGAAATCACTCTTATTTTACGGTAATTACTGGAAATTCTCGATGATTACGAGGTAATTATTTGGTATTTACTGTAATTTTTTCTTTCTTGCATTCACTGTATTTACCAAATTTTTTCGTATTTTCCGGTGGTACCCGTATTTCGATGTGTAAAATACCCAAAATTACGTCGTATTTACCGTAATTACCGTAAAATTATAAAAATTACCCGAACTTTTGCGTCGAATTGCGAAATTAAAATTACGCACACGATTGTTTATCTCGTACTCATCATCAATATAACACGAAATTATATTTATTAAAAATTACGAAGAATTTATAAAAAATTGATTACCATCATCGTAACTTTAATTACCGTCGATTTCCTGGAAATACCATAAAATTATCATTGAGTCAATTAGCGTTTATGAAAGCTCAATTACCATTCATGCAACCTTAATTACCACCTCTTTATCTTAATTATCATCGATTTACGAATTTAGGTATGTTTTTTAACGACATGTACTGGTATTCGTATTTGCCAAAAAAGTATCATCTTTGTCGTTGCTTGTCACGTTATGAGAACTATAAAAAATTTCACCTGCTTCCCCATTTCGTTCCGTTTCAACGGTTCGCGTGCGCTTAAATTCGAGTTTCTTTAATGAAAAGGTGTTTGGAATTCTTCCTGGGCAGTTTGGGTTTTTGATTCAAAAATTTGAAAATATTGTTCGTAGAATTTGATCGAGTTTTTCTCAATTTTTTCATTTTGCAGGTGGTGGGAAGGGAGGGTGGTGAAAACCGACCTGCGTATTATTTTGTTGTGAATTCATTCTCTTAGCTCCTGTTTTCGTTTTGTTTTTTTGAAAATAATTTTCAAAAATAAATTGATCAAGTTTCTCGAGTTTTTTTTTTCAGAAACTGGACCAAATTATACGTAATTTTTTCCTTATTTTTTCCAATTTGAAAAAAAATATCGTGTAAATGTTTCGTTTAATTTCCTAATTGTTTCTCTCGCCTTTGCCCCCGCACCTTGCCACCGTCACTTCTACTCGACTTATTGTAAAAATAATAATAATCGAAGCCGAACCACGTATATTAAATTATTATTTCGACGTTTCGTTACACGTATATTATTATTATGTTTCGAGTCGAATTTTATTTTTCGTCGTGACCCGTTCATTAGATGCGAAGGTGAATAAAAAAACGCGTTAATTGCGGCTGGCGCACGCAATGCTCGAAAGAAATGTCACCTTGCGATTGCTGCCCATAGCCCACACGTCTCCTTTCAGTACTCGAGTGACTTGAACTTATCGCGAGGAAGATGCGTACCTACGTAAACAGGTGGAATTTTTTTTACGTCGAAACACTCTGCTCAGGACTGGAATCCGTCGAGTCGTAAAAATTTTCACATTAGGAACAAAATCAACCTCCTGCTGCGATATTTGGCGAGAAAAAATTCGCCAGGGTAATTAAAACGTTGGTATATGAAAAAGGG
Source organism: Pseudococcus longispinus (assembly GCA_900064475.1). Classification (NCBI taxonomy): domain Eukaryota; kingdom Metazoa; phylum Arthropoda; class Insecta; order Hemiptera; family Pseudococcidae; genus Pseudococcus; species Pseudococcus longispinus. The sequence goes on from FIZU01033118.1 coordinate 11,483, forward strand.
CATTCAACGCGGTGATGTTTGGCATATTTATATAAATTTTTTTATGGGTTATCGTACCTATACGTATTCGTTTGTTTTGGTCGCATATCGGTAGGTATTTTTACCTGCGATATTTACGTCGTAGTTTTGTCGCAGAAGATGGTGTTTGGTGAACTGGCTTGTGCATGTGGTACCTGTTTCCATTTTGTTGCTGTAGACTGATTGAAATTATAATAAATGGTCGATCGATGTCGTATTTAGAGGTAGAGAAATCGACTGTTTGAGGTTTCGTTCAAATACACTGTCTGCGATTTTGTATGGAAATTGTTTATAAATTCAGTATATCGGTTCGCCATACCCAGTTTACGTTCAAGGTGTATAATAACGGTAATAGTAATGATAATAATAATAATGAACGAGTATATTAAATACTCGTTTGATAATCAAGCAGCGTATAAGATACTGCATACTACCCAAGTATCTATCTAGACTACATTATACTCATTAAAGAAGTAATGTACGACAGGCACAGGCCATGGGTATGATCCGGTATTTGCGAAATTGACTCGGTTAATTTAAACAATTTATTATAATTATTTTAATACGTGAAAAAAAAAAGAGTCGAAAAAAATTCTACATAATACTGATACTCGTAATAAACATTCATAATTACGATGATAAAAACGAGTCTCCGGCGCGTTATAAATACATAACACGAATGCATACGACTCGTATTTATATCGGTGTGTGTCTGTATTGGTTTAGGTGTATATAATATTTTGTGTGCGAAAGTTTATTTCTCTGGTAATATGTTCGGATCGGAATTTATATAAAACGTAAAACTTTTCAGCGTGTGTTTGGCGTTAATTAAAATTTGTGTAGCGAACCCCGAACAGGCTTATACAAGAGGAGAAAAAAATTCGCGACGAGGTTTTTTTTCTTTTAGTTCCCTCGTCGCGAAAATTTTCGACTTCCGGGTTAGACGAGGTTTTGATGGAAAAGAGCGATGCCCGAGGATTTTTGATATTGGTATATTTGGCTCATAATATGTTTTTAGTGCACAAATCACTATCACGAGTTTGATAGATGATCCGGTGCGTTGTCTTATGCGTCTATCATATCGTGCCTATAAGGTTTTTTCTTTTTCGATGTCATCGTTCATATCAGGCGAAGATGACCTAATGGGTAATTATATGGCGATGACATCGATTAGCCGGTATCCATAACACGTGTAAATACGATGATTGTTTTCATTTTCTGTTCTGATGTTCGTATTTAGTTTACCTTTACGTATCTTCTCGTATCTGTGTTTTTTTTCTTATTAGTGGTGTGAGTATTTGGATGTTATCAGCGATGCAGGTGTGTGGAAAAATTCGATGATAGGTATGATTTTTTTTCTTCGCTGGTAAATGTTGTTTTTTTTTTCTCTCGTAATGTCATTTTTTTTATCGGATGATTAATGTTTGAATGAATGTACTCGTCGCAGCTGTTTTGAGAAGGTTCGTGGAATTGTGTGTGTACTTTGTGGCGATGATGTTTCGTAATAAGTTGTGGGTATGGGTTTGTGTGCGAGTTGTTATGCATGAGATGGCTCGGTATTGTTGGAAAAGAAGTAAAAGTTGATAACAGGGTATGCAGTTTTGATAGAATATGTTTGAAAATGTGTAAAATATGGCGAAGAATTAACGAAAATAAGATGTAAGTTGCTTAAAATGTGGAATAAATTGTTGAATTATCGTAAAAATCGTGAATGCTAGAAAAATTGCCCAACTTTTGTGAAAATTGAGTAAAAATAATGAAAAAATCGTTGGAAATATTTTGAGAACCGCAAAAATGGCGTAAAAACTGTCGAATGTTCCTGAAAAAGTATTAAATTTTCGAAAAAATTATTTAAAAAAATATAAAAACTTGTTGAAACGGTATAAAAAATTATTGAAATATCACAAAAAAAATTTTAAATAAAATCAACCAAAAATTGGCCAATTTGTATGAAAATTTCGTAAAAATAACGAAAAAATCGATGAAATGTCGCAAAAAAATCGTTGAAAATATTTCGAAAATTTCAAAAAAAAATGGAGTAAAAATTGTCAAATGTTCCAAAAAAATACTAAATTTTTGAAAAAAATATTCAAATTGGGGTAAAAACGTGTCAAAGCAGCATGAAAAATCATTGCAATGCCAAGAATATGTTTCAAATGTCAGAAAAAAGTTTAATTTTGCATGAAATTTGATTAAAAATTGGATGAAAATTGACGAAATGTCTTGAAAAGTTTACGAAATAAGTATTTAAAAAATTTACCAGTAAAAAAAATATAAGTGGAAAGTTTGAGAAAAGCTATTAAGGTTTTTTAAACATGAACGAAGAAATCGATTATATATGTCATAAAAATGCTTCAAATTTGAAAGAAGGTATTAAAATTTAGTAAAAATGGAGGAAATCAAAGTAAAAAGTGATGAAAACAGCTTGAAAAACCATCAAGATATCAAAGATATGTGTAAAATCTCAAAAAAATGTTTTCAATTTTGCATGAAATTTCAGTAAAAATTGTATAAAAGTCGACGAAATTTATTGAACAAAATATTGGAAAACTGACTAAAAATGAAGGAAAAATTGTGAAAAGTTTGAGAAAAGCTCTAAAATTTTTGTAAAAATCATCGAAAATGGCGTAAAAAGTGTTGAAATAGCGTAAACAATCATTAAAACATCAAAAAAGAGAATGAAATTCAAAAAAAAAAATCCGTCTGTATGAAAGTTGCGTAGAAATGACAAAAAAAAAAAATTAATGAAATGTCACAAAAAATTTTTGAAATTTAAGAAAAAGTACCATATTATAATTTTGTAAAATTTGCCGTAATTGTTGTAAAAAGCTTTGAAAACAGTTTTAAAAAAGCATCAAAATATCAAAAATATGTGTAAAAAGGTTGAAAAAGTGGTGAAATGTCTCAAAAATTGTACTTATGAAATATTGTGAAAATGACTAAAAATGATATGAATGTCGTGAAAAGTTGCAGAAAAAGTATGAAAGTTTGGTAAAAATTGTTGAAAATGGCGTAAAAAGTGTTGAAATACCTTCAAAGATCAATCAAATATCAGAAAGTAAATTAAAAAATTTTACAATACGATACAATACGAAAATTCAAGAAAAAATTAACGTTTTGATAAAAAGTTGTTGAAAACAACGTGTAAAGTGTTGAAATAGCATAAAAAAAACTAGGTAGTTGAACTGTAAAAATTGTGGCTTTTTTGAAATATCTCCATAAAACTTTTTGCAAAGTTTTGTGCAATTTTGATGCCATTTAAGCGAATTCTACAATTTTTCAACGATTTTTTAAGCAACTTAGACGATTTTTGTAACGCTTTTTCGAAAATTTAAACGATTTTCAGCATATTTTGAGAATCTTTAGTGAAATCAGGCATGGATTTACAGCGGCAAAATTCTAGAGTGGCAAATTTTGAAAAAAAAAATTGAAAAAGTAGATATCTTGATTTAAAAAATTGAAAAATTTTCATCGTAATCTTGTCAATTTCCGATTTTTTTAATAAATCAATATTTTCTTAATTTTTCATGGTTAAAATAAATTTTTGCAAAAATTGAAAGTTGGCAAAAATGCAATGGAAAATTTTCAATTTTTTAATCGAAATAATTTTTCTGCGTCAATAGGAGCTCTTTAATTCCAGTTTTGGTACCAATCACAGGTTATTTCATTTTTTTGAAACTCAAAAATCTCGATTTTTCAGCCATCTGCAACTTTTTGACCTCCTGGTGGAGGGCAATAAGTAGTATCCAATTTCGAGGTCAATGGCCTGAGGACGTGTAGAAACTTTAATTGCACTTTTTCAGTGGGGTGACCGAGGTGGGTACTCGTTCCCGGCCGGTGACCAACCTAAAAAAGGTAAAAAACTGTGTTTTTTTCAAAAGTGACCTCATTTTGAGCACCCCCAGATCCCTCCCTCTTTGAGCTAGGAATCTATAATTTTCTAGGATGCATTTCCAACTCAAAATGAACCACCCCTCCAGGATTTGGTCAAAATCTGAGGTTTTTTTTTTTACTTCACTCCAAAGTACTTGTTAACTAAAAAGTTTAATAAATTGTTTCACTAAAATACAATTTTTTGAAGGGGGGATAATACTTATCTGTAAAGGCGGCATTTAAATTTTAGCCCAGAGCAGCAAAATCTTAAATCCGCCCCGGAGTGAAATGGTCTGTTAAACATTTTGTTCGACAATTTTTTCGTCAATTTGAAGGATTTTGGCCTCATTTTATTCAATTTTTGCGATGTTTTCTATAATTTTCAAGTATATCAGCAATTTTTGTGTTTTTCCAAACTTTTTGAAATGAAATTTTATCAATCTTTGAGATTGGTATTTGGAATTTTTTTGACGAAATTTTGAGCGTTTTCGAATTTCTTTTTCAACGATTCGTCATTTATGTGATTTTTGCGAATTTTTCAAAACAAATTTTGTAATATTTTCAATATTTTGAGCAATTTTAATAAGATTTAAAATTTTGAGCTATTTTGAGGATTTTTTTTTCGATTTCAACATTTTTAGGTGGTTTTGAAACATTTTCTTAGAAATTTCAAACAATTTTGAAGCAAAAAATGAGAGTATTTTGGAACATTTTAAATCGTAGTTTCACAATTAAGCTTGGTAAATTGACATTTCCTTAATTTGAGCATTATTCAAGGTGTTTCGAAACATCTGATTCATTAATTGAACATCACTCCAGTCTCTTAATTGAAGTAAATTGCCAACGGCCGTTTCAGATTTCAATTGACTTTTTGGACTTTGAAAATATTATTAGAAATTAGGGTAACTTTCCGACATTTCGTCAGGCAGATTTCTCGGCCTAGAAACGTTTCAGAAATTGACTTTATGACATTTTGTTACACTTTTTTTGGCCTAGAAAACTTTTCAGGTTTCAAATGACTTTTTGGATGGAAAATTTTTGAGACAATGCTGACTTTTAGACATTTTGTCAGACTTTTTTGGACTTGAAAAATACTTAAGACAGGCGGCTGGGCCGCAAAGCGGCCCAGCCGCATTTTGATCAAAATTTCCGTTTTTCATCTATTGTTTTTTTGTTCAAATAGTGAATTTTTGGTCAAAATTGTCATTTCAAGGTGAAAATCGTTATTTTCGGTCCAAAT
>FIZU01033126.1:0-14759 GCA_900064475.1 Pseudococcus longispinus
TTTTTTCCCCCCCCCCCCCCCCCCATTACAGTTTTAGCCTGAAGGAGGTTTTTTCTCAGGAATATGATAAGGGTGGATGGGAAATGAGGGTGGGGGAGGGTGGAATCGCCTGAATTTTTCTTTTTAAGAATCAGGATTCAGTTCTTTAAAATTTTAAACAATTATCACGAAAAAAACTTGCCCAAATATTTGTAAAAAAAAAACAATAGATCAAACGTGGCAAAAAACTTGCTTTGTAAAAATTTGAATTCAAGTTATAAATTTGTACCATTTTTAGTTATTTTAGGGAAATTTTGAAAAATTAGTTGATAGAAATTCAACTCCCCCCCCCCCCACCAGCTAAGAGATTGGTTTCAATTTTACTAAATTTCTTCATTTTCCTATCAAATCTTGAATCATTCTTTTTTATAGGTACGATGAAAATTTCGAATGGTCAATTTTTTATGTGATCATTAGTTCATTACGTATTTTACGTATTATAAGTAATCATCTACGATTTCAGGGTCCGTAGTTTTTGAATCACCGATAAATTGAGCCAGGCTTTTAATGAAATGCCATATTTTTTGTGTTGGATTGGGCATATCATAAAAATTTTTGCGATTCGTAAAATTTCCTTTAAAACGAGTTCCATTCGAATCGGTATTTTTAGCATACCTATTTAAGGCAAAGATGGGCTGATCGTTGAAAAAAATATCGTATCTGAAAACAATCAGGTGAAGACTAGGATCTTCATCTTATCTGTTTGAAAATTTTGTGATCAGATTTTCGATCTTATCTGGTTAAAAATTCGGTGATCTGATCTTTTTTTTTAAAATAAAAAGATCGCGAAAAAGATCAATTTCAATTTTTTTTTAAATAAAAAAAAATAAAGTGTATTCAATTTTAATTTGGCGAATTTGAATCTTTTTTTATTTGATCTAATCTTAATCTGATCTGGTAAAATTTTCGTCATATTTTTACTTTTATTTCAATTTTTTTTTGCTTAGGAATTCTGAATATTTTTAGCTAAATTTTCATTTATGGTGGCATTCTTTTTTTTCAAAAATGACCAATTAAAAAATATTGAACGATCAAATGATTTTTATTCAGAAACTTACAATACTTCTTCGCCATGTATTAAAGTAATTTTAAACAAATTTCGAGGATTCTATAGGTTCACTATGTTATTCTGGTCAAAAAATTTTGAAATTGCATATTTTGCAAATTTCAGCTTGTAAAGTGCATATTTTTTCATAATTTTAACGTCATAAATTCATATCATTAAGTATAATATGATCCCATTTCAAAATTTTTTAGGGCATGAAAATCCTTGCTCTGCTGATAAATAAATTTTTTAAATAGTACCTACTTGATAAAAATCTATTTTATTACAAAAAAATTTTAATCGATTTTCCCTCATCTGAGGTCCATAAAAAACTTGTAATCAAAATAAAATATCCCGTTTTGACATCCCAAAAGGAAGATACGGAAATATCAATTGATATGTTTAAATCTACAAACATATTATGTCCTTGATTTGGATTCTTAAAATTGAGTATAGCCTCTTGATATTACGATTATAAATCATAATATTATTGGAATAAATTAATATCTAATGTTACAAATTTTTGAAAATATTTACCAATTTCAGCTATATTATTATTTGTATCGAATTCTTCCACTTTGCACACGTCTATTTCTTCTTCTTCCGAATCACTCATGATTTGAAAATTTAAATATCGACGATATTTAATAAATTTCGAGCAAAACGCGAAAAAAATCCCAAAACGAACGAACCAATATACTCGTAAAATGCACACGAAGAAGGTACCATGCAATGCACCTTGTTAAACAGGTGGATGACAATCTGGTAATAACGTGAACGTGTAACCGGTACCAAATACATACATCACATACACAATATCTACGTGTATTATTGTATCAGAGACGTTTTTATCAACATTCCTAATTTCATTATCAATTTGCATAATATATTATTGTGTCTATGCATATGATTAAACGTCACTTTCGATAAGAAATCCAATTGACATTTATGCTGACATCAAACATAACAAAACCCGAGCTCGTATTTTGTTTGTATTGATTTAAAATACTCTTATCGGGATACCCTTGACCAATGTGAAAATGTAGGGAGTTGTATAAAGTTGGAAAAAATTTCACGACGAATGGTGGTCTTTTGTAGGTTTTTTTTGCGTGTAGTACATCATGCTAAGTCGAGTGACTGTTGACAAGGCGCGTACTCGTATTTTGACCATCGAAGGGTCAACGGGGTTTGGTTATTTTCCGCGTATTAAACCCGGCCGGTCATTGCGGCTGTGCGATTGCACAGCACACGCACGACAGACAGGGGGAAAAAAGAGAGGAAAAATCTTGGATGCCTTTCGTCATTCGTTTAAAGACCCTTTTAACCTGGCTTATCTGTTATGGCACAAGACACAAGAAATGTAGCGCGTTTTTTTCACCCTCCTCGTGCCGGATGGTTTTGAATGCATCGCGGGTCTCTCGTCACCCAGCTCTCGTGCTCACTGGTGGCTATACACGTACGTATAACCTGTACCTACGCCGCGCCGAAACCGAGAGTTAAAATAATCAAGCAATGCGGTTCGATGACAGGGCACACGTATCCTTTCAACTTTGCACCTCATTTACCGTTCAATAATACGTATTCGAAGGCTCGCGACTGCTCCTGCTCCTGTTCCCGATCCTGCCACCGTTTCGTTTAGGTCATTTTGTATTATATCATATCGCCTCGTAACGGTACGCATGTTTATCTTTGACGTGATCTTTTTCACCAAGTGACCTGAGGTTTGGGGGTGGACTTGGGCTTCAATTTTTTTGATATAAATGTGATTTGTGACCCGAATAGAGAGAAATGTTGCAATTTGGGTGGTTGAAAATGATAATTTATAAAAATTGAAAGTTTTTTTCCAGAGTGGTAGTTCAATGAACTCTGTTTAAAGTGGAGGAAAATTATTTTTCAAAATATGGAAAATGTTGTTTTCAAAAATGTGTCTAAATCAAAATCATCACACATTCGTTGTACAGTTGTAAGATTCATTTTAAAAGCAAATGGATTAAGATCCTAATATTCCAGAATTGTATTTTTTGTCCATTTAACAACGTCGGATTTTTAAATACCTCCAAAAGTCCAAAATAACACAATCAAATTCCTTCACAAATTCCTTCAAAATTGTTTAAATGAGACGCTATGATTATTTATTTATGAAAATTTTTTGAATATCTACAAGACGCCCCAAAGATAGAAAAAAGATTTTTAAAAACGTAAAATTCGATTAGATTCTAACAGATTGAAAATAATTTGTTATTTTTTCTAATGTGATAAAAAATTTTCAAAATGAGTTGAATTTTTTTGAAATTTACGTAAAAATAACGTAAAATATGGTTTAAAAAATTGCATATGAAGCTCAACATATCAAAAAATTTATTACAAATGGAGAAATTTTGAAAAATACTTGAAAATTTTTCTGCATTGTTTAAAAACAAAGTAAAATTCGTTTAAAATAGAAAAAAATACCAATTTTCATAAAAATTGTTGTTAATGGCGTTGAATATTCCATTAGGTATCATTAATTTTGGGTTACGTTTTGCAAATTTTTCAAAGAAATTGTTATAATTGTTCAAAGTGCACGATCAGTTGTCAAGTTATCATTAAAATCGAGTAAAAATATCATTAAAATCAATGAAATGCCAATCAAATTTCTCGAAGTATCACAAAATTGCTGAAAACATCGTAAAAATTATTTAAAATATAGCAAAAATTGTTGAATTTTCTTAAAACTTGAGCAAAAATATCATAAAAATCTGTAAAATACGAGTATCATAAGAATCTGTCACAATGTCTTAGAAATCGTTTAAAATACAATATAAATTGAGTGAAAATGTCTTAAAAATCAATAAAATGTCATCGTCATTAAAATTTGTAAAAATTACAATATATTGCAAAATTTGTCTAAAAATCCGCGAAAATCGTTTAAAATGTAATAAAAGTCAAAATAGAATGAAAATTTTTTTAAAAATCTATGAAATATCAATAAGATTTGTCAAAATATTGTAAAAATCGTTAAATTTTCATAAACTTTGAGTGAAAATATTGTTAAAGTCAATGAAATACGCATAAAATTTGACGAAATCGTGAAATGTTGTAAAATTTGCCAAAAATATCGTGAAAATCGTTTAAAATGCAAATTGTTAAATTTTGATTAAAATCAAGTAAAAATGTCTTGAAAGTCAATGAAATGTCGTTAAAAACGCTCAAAACATCTCAAAATTTGCTTAAAACATCAAAATACATATTCATTTGAAATGCAACAAAAAATGACAAATTTTTAGAAAAATTGAGTAAAAATATCTTAAAAGACAATGAGATATGGTTAAATTTTGTCAAAATTGAAAAGAAATCGCTCGAAACATCGTAAAACTTCTTTAAAATTCAACAATAGATAACTGTTGAATTAGGCAAAAAATGTCAAAATATTACCAGAAGTGACGAAATTTTGGGAAAACTGAATTTTTTCATCATATTTTTAACATTTTGACAACCTTTGACAAACATTTTTCAAGCGATTTCAAACATTTTTTTGGATGTTTTGCTCAATTTTAACGAAATTTCAACAATTTTTATGCCATTTTAGTTTTTAAGTCTTTTTTTTTGTAATTCTATCAATTTTGAGTGCTATTTTAAATTTTTACAACATTTTGAATCCATTCTGGAACAATTTAAATGACATTTTAAACGATTTTCACGATTATTTAAGCTCATTCTTGTGTATTTTAACAATCTTTACATGAAATATCTTCATGAATATCTCAAAAGGTGAGGGAGGGATCTGAAGTAACCTTTCAAATGAGTATTTCAAAAAAAAAAGGCTTGATAATTCAATAATCAATTGATAATGTGAGAATTCTTGGGATGGGGAGGGGTGAGTACTAATTTGAGTTTATAAATCATAATATTTTTGTGTTTTCTTTGAAAACAGATATTTTGCCTAATTTTAATTTTGAAGGTGCCATGAATTCTTCCAAAGCAGACATGATTTTGAAGTTCTGTTATTCTAAACCTGTCAACTAATTAAGGATTCTCATAAATCCATCGGTAGGGGAGGGGGAATCTACCTTTTTAGATAACTGGTTTTAACAAAAATTGTAAAATGACAATTTCAGATGCAAAGTAGCCCCATTCAAAAAGTTGATAGTAATGAGAAAAAAACATGTTGATTACAAAAATCTCGAAAATTAAGGCCCCTTGAGGGAAACGAATAACTCTTGGAAGAAAGTAAATGTCGAGCTCTAAAATTTTTATCCCTTGCATTTTTTCCGTAGCACCCTTAGTTTGGCCAGAAAATCCATGTTTATGAAGACGAAATTGATAATTTCAAAAACAAAACAACTTTCGATGCAAGAAGTCTTGAAAACAAAGCCTCCTAGAAAAAAAAACTACTTAATAGTTCATAGGAGAAAGAAAATTTCAAGTTCTACAATTTTCATCTCTTGCATTTTTTTCGCATCGCCCTTAGTTTGGCCAGAAAATCCATATTGTGTTTGAAATAAAAAACGTAATTTTTTTCCCTTCATTTTCAAAACCATCGATTTTGTAAATTTCTCGCATCCAAACATGGTTTATTGATTCTTCCCTGAAGGCTTAGTTTTCAAGATTTTGGCAGTCAGTATTTTTTTTTCAATTTCAGAACCATCGACTTTCTAAACGAGCCACCCTGTATGAAAGGAGGATTTCTAATTTTAATGAATACTTTTCTGATCAAAACAAATCAATGTAATACGTACTACGCTCTCTTTTAATTTAATTTACCTGTTTTCTTCGTTCGAAGCTTCGTTGATATGACACGAAGCATTCGAAAAATTATACCTACAGATACCTAATTCGTTAATAAATAAATAATCTCGCTCGTATCAACCATGAGCTATTCATGCTGGTGAATAACCGAGCAAAAAATAATAATCATTCGATACACACGTAATGTATCCTACGTCATATCAAATATAAAATATTAATATAAAACTGAATCGAACTAACAAACGTCGAAGAGAATTTTGCTCAAAATTATGTATACCCTCCTTCACCTTTGTACCCATACAAACGCAATATGAAATCTAATTTTTAAATTCCCTCAACCTCGCCTCCTTTCCCCTTCTGCAATATTGTGGGAGGCAGCTCAAAGGTAAATTATTAATTAACCTAACGGAAAGTAATTTCGCTAACCACCGGAAACGTAGGCTAGGTTAGGTATCCTATAAGTACATACACACGTACGTATAGGCAAAACCAGGTGTTTTTTTATTCGTTGGCTCGCGCCATTTCTACGTTACAAACCGCAACAAGCTTACCGATATGGTACCTTCGAATGAATCGAAACCCCCCTAATTGTTTATATAATTCGATACGGAATGAGAGAAGCAAGCAAACCCAATCAAATGTTTGTTTTATCGAATTAAAAAAGGAGCTTTGCAGCCAAAGGGGTAAACTCGCTAGCTGCAACCATCATCTCGACTCGTATATTTTAATATTGAAAAAACGTCCGCCAAATTTCGATTCGATTTGCGCGACCGGCAAGGACACGCCATTCGAGCAATACGTATTCCAAAGAGAAATTTTTTTCTCCAGCGGAAACGTTTTCGTGTTTTTTTTTGCTCTGGAAAACGAAGGCTACTCTTGAAAGGTTATTTAATGGATGGAAAGATAAATTCGGCAAAAGAGAAGGAAATAAAAGCGGCGAACCACTTTGTTCAAAGGTTTGCTCGAGAAAAAAAACCGTATAAAGAGAATGGACCTTTTATTTAGCGCTAACTCGATTTCTAGTCCACTCAGGCAAATTGACTCGTTCCCTCGCATAGGCTATTTTTTTCTACGAATACAATATAAGTCGAAAAAAAACCGTAGTGTAATTTCAAAAGAAGAAAAACGCGTGACTTAACATAATCCTAAAGGAGACTGGCTAGTTTTCGCACTTGAATAAAAACATAGTCAAATTTTTTTACCAATGGTTTTTTTCGTTGCAGGTTTTTTATCCTTCGGATTGGGAAAGAAAAGGTTACGTCGAAGCTTTTTGTATCCTTGGACATGGAAGACAAAATAAAGGAAATTTGCAACCTTTTTCTGCGGATTGTAGTCTTAAGAATCGAGTCAACTGTGACGAATTTCTCTAGTCAATAGGTAGAAATAATGTGGTAATTACCTGGAAACCTTAGTCTGGCGTTGACTGCGGCCAGTCGTTCTTCGTCGATGGAATTATCGTCGAAATCTTCGATAGCGGTAAATTTATCTTCGGTTCGAGCCGACTTGATGATATTTTTGGTGGTATTTTTATCTTGGACTACGTGATGGACGAACCGTCGGTCGTCCATTCTTCGTATACGAGCGAACGAAAATGGCGGCGATGAGGAAGACTTGGCTGATTTTTCCTCCTCTTCTTCGATAATTTTCTCGTTCTTGAACGGGCTATCGGCGTTGGTAAACAATCGGCAATTCAATTTACCATCTATGGTCTGCATCGGCGTATTCCTGGCGGCAGCGGCAGCCTGCACCAGTCGTTGCAGTCTTTGTTGATCCATTATCTTCTGCAGTTCGGAAGCCTGAAAAGGATTCTCTTTTGTCGTCTTGCGCCACAGTAAATCAGCCTCGCGCCACATATCGGGTATTTTTTCATCTGTAACACATCAAACCAGCCTGGTTAGTTAATTTATTCGTAGAAAATACCCCGGTGTCGTATCCATCCGGATCCGTGCATACAATAAATCAGACACGGTTACCACCGATTCCAAAATCACTAGTATTCTTTTGTCATTAACCTAACGCAAGTGTCAATATCAGCTCCGTACGATCCTCTGTGAGAGCAATTTTCTCCACCTTTACCAGTTCATTCAAATCGATGTACAGATTCGCAAGACTTTTGATCTCTAAAACCGTGTCTGCGATTTTTTTTTTGCCTAAAAAACCGTCCCAAATAACGGTATTTTTTAGCCAACGTAGGTAAACCGGGTAGGACGAGTCACCCCTCATTTTTAAATGTTCCTTTTTCATTTTTTTACTGTAAAAAATACACAATACGTATTTTTTACAAAGTACCGTTTTGCACGACTCACTTGTCTGGCTAATTTCATTATGTTAAACCGAAGGGATGAGGGATTTTTTTTTAACGAAACCAGTTATCTGTCTGTTCAAGTTTTTGTTTACCTTTACAGCAGGCAATAAATTATCTGTTGGGTTTAATTTCTCACATGCAAATCTTTCGTTTGCCTTCGTGTAACCGTAAATGATCCCATGTACAGTTATCGTACACTAGAGTGAAAGACATTCGCTATAGAAATGGCCACGTAGGGTCACAATGCGTTGGCGAATCTCGTAACAGTAAAATTTACCCCGTTATGGAAACTGCGCGTTTAATTAAATCTCAATTTAAGCATTTGTCACCCAAAATGTGAATGATGGCACAGCTGCGATAGGATACGTAAAAAGGGTGAAGTTTTGCGTTAATATAGCGAGTTAAAACAGTCCGAATTTTGATCCTTCGTAAACGTATAATAAAAACCAGATGACTGTGTTTGCAGATTCATCGACATATTAGCATTTGAACAGTTGACACGAGAATATTTCATCGTGCTGTTTAAATATTCCTAGGAGTAGGGTTGTATTCGTTTTCGTATTATTGTTTGCAAGAGTCGAAAATTTCTACTCGTTTTGTTTGTATTTTAGTTCGTGTATAAGTTGACGAATACGTAGGCTTTTACTGCAGAATACGAGTATATCGAAGAGCAGGTGAATTTCTATACCTCCTTTTTGCCAATATATTGTGTTTTTCGACTAAAAATAAGTTAGCGTTTTATACCTGCGCGAATATTGTGGCGGGAGAAAAAAAAGGGTCTGTTTAATTCAACGCTATAGTTTGGCAGTTTTTCACAAAATGTCTAAAAATTATCTACGTAGCTATGGCGAGATAGAGGAATTATTTCAAGTGTTATTGTTACAGCTCGAAATGAACGCTGATGAGGTTTAAATATTCAATATCCCTGGAGAAGATTCCCAGCATCTTTTCGAAGAATTTGACCTGGATGATTGAATCGAAGATGGTGTGGCAAATGGAGGAATTACGAGCAGTGTTGATGTAGGTTTATAGTTTATAATTTTACGTTCGTTATTGGTATTCATTCGTTATTTGTTTTGTTGCTTTCTTTATACGAGACTACGAGTATTGTAAATTGAAATGTTATAGGGCGAGAGGAAGAGAGAGGGTTTCAGTTCGAGACTATGGAGAAGATTTCATTATTTTTATTGGTAAATACCTAATAATTTTTTATTTAAAAATTTAGGAACGACAAGAAATTTGACGATGGACATTATATTATTAATCAATTGATTGCAAATGAAAATACGTAGAAAAAACAATCTGTTTCAAGTAAGTATTCGAAAAAAATGGTTAAAAAATAGCTCTCTAGAGAATCAGGCTAAAATCTTGAATCAAAATTGAAATGATTTTAAATTAATTAGGTAAAAATGGTCAGTTATTTAATAATTATTCGACTATCTACAATTCTTTTTATTTTAATTTCTATTTATTCATTTGGTAGATCATTTCATGGTAGAATTGCTAAAAAAAAAAAAAAAAACTATTAAAACCTATTCGAAATTATTTTGGAACAAAATTGTTTAAAAGGTTTTCAACATTTTTAAAACACGTTCAAAACCAAAAAAAAAGTTGAAATTGTAAATTTTTCGTAAAGTTTTTTGCTGTCATCGTCTTTTTCGTGAATTTCTTGTGATGAAACAAGGAAATATTCCATTTTTTTAAAGTGTATTTCTGCTATTGATTTTTCAACAAATTCATTTGGGGGGGGGGGAGATGGGTTTTTTATTTAAAAATTAAAAACACATGTCTCAACTTTTTTTCAAAAAATGTTATTATCTAATTCTTTTTCAGTTTTAGTCTCTAATTCAGTTTCAGTTTCGAATTATTAGATTTCAGTTCAGTGTTGCGATCTTCACTTTTTGTCATTTTAGTTTCGGTTTCAGTTCAAGTTTCAGTTTTTTCATCACCGGGTTTTTTAAGGTTTTCGTTCTGATTCCATTCTTAATGTTGAACAATACCGTTTGTCAGCGGTTCTGTTTTCGTTCTTAAGTCCTACTCAAAATAAAAAATTTTTGATTCGGCAATTTTATCATTTTTATGGTGGAAATTGCCCTCCGATCCCCTCGATTTGGTCTTAAAAGTAGAATGTACTTACAATTTTATTAATATAGAAGCAATAATTCTGCAATAAATTGATCAAATTACCTAATCGATCCGATCGATTTCGACAGATAAATTTACTCAGTTTTAAGTACCTAGGTAACGAATTTTGTCAATTTTTCATGATTAAAATCGATAAATTTTTGTGATAAAACCAATTTTCAATGGTGAAAAATTGATTGAGATGATTTCATTGATTCAGTTGATCAATTTTAAATTGATTGAAAAAATCTATCTAGTAGGTATTTCATTGGAAGAATGAGTATTTCCAATGAAAATCGATGCAATTTTCCCTCGAAATGATATCTTCGATAGTATCTATCTGCATTTATCCTTCTCCTCCTCCTCCTCCTCCTCCTCCTCCTCACACATCCAATTTCTCCACCCAACATTTTTTTATGCCACATATCCCTTTGACAGCTTTGAAATAATTAACCAGCTAGTTTCATTCATATCCAAAGGAAAAAAAAACATAATTGAATTTCTATAATAAAAAGGAACGCCATATGTGATAGATATGGAGTCTACATAATAATATGAACTTGTTCAGCGATGAAATAAGCCCCACCATACAGAACGAAGAAAAAGAACGGACGGCAAGATGATGAACATAGGAAATTTCTCAGCCCAGTAGCCGATTTGGATAAAATGCCAAGATAGCAAACGACGCAACACACGGGCACAGGCGTGCAGAAAGAGAAGAAAAGCTTTCGAGTAAACAAACACGAGTCGCGAGTACAAAAGGACTATCCGCATAAAAAAACGCTGCTTAGCCTATTCCATTGTGGAATATATTCGGCTAAAAATAAATACAAATGGTGAAGAAAATAAATAGAAGAATTTGACGATACGATACGATACGGTAGCATACGCTTTATATTCTAATAAAGCTGGCTGGTATAACCGAATTATGTATAAACGTGTATAGAGGGAGGTTGTATAGATAGCTGGCCTAATACAAACAGCCAAATAACTAGTAACTATTCTAAACCTACGCTAACTTAAGAGAACGATGTAGGTAAAAAAATATTATATAGAATAATTCCACCAGCGAAGAAAAACCGCAAAGAAAGAAGCATACTTACGTATCTAGAGGCAAAATAATGCAGAAAAAAACCTCTAAGAGACGATCACCGCACCGGCGACTTGCAGCACGTCAAGAAGTACCGCAACAGGCGAACAAACCTTTGGACGATTTGGTCATTAGCACGCGACAAGAAGGACGATCGGAATACGCCGCCATCGTGTATCGAAGAACATGCGCCAATTTTCATTTTATCAGATGGGCGTCCTTTGTTGAATAGGTCATGTATCATTACGTATAAGAACAGGGAAGTGGTTGTGCGATGTTTGACAACTAGCACGTGAAGACCGTTAGGCGCATATTATAAAAAAGAGGTAGAGGAAAGAGTGGCAGGAAAAATAACATATCGCCAATCCCGAATCAGGTAATATCGGAGCTACTAAACCATTCGTATTTGAAATTTCCAAACACGATCATCGAAATGGGATAACGAACGGGGTAAGTAATAATAATCATAATCATAATAAATTCGATTCGTGTTTCGAATAGATGGCGAACAATAAGTGCAAAAAAAATAGTAACAAATGGCGCGAACACATTATCCAGTTTTAACATAATGGATCGCGAGCCCTGTTTGTTAAATAGAAACGAAGAGCGGCGCGCACCAAGCACGATCGAGCGGAGTGTAGATGAAAAAAAACAGCAACAGCCACATCCACATCGACGACTACGGCGAGCAAGAAAAAGGAAAAGCGTATTGTTGAATAAATCGTTGCAGAGATGAAATCCGTCCGCTGGAATGAAATATACAACAAAAGAAAATGCTAATGTCGTATCGAATTCTAACAATGAGCCGAAAAAAAGGGTACGAAAAATGAACCCTTCGTCGCGTATGCCTGTGGCTAAAAACGTGCCAAATTTAAAAAGCAGGTTTCCTTTGTTGCCCAAGTGATCGACGAATAAAATACGCCGAGTTTTTATCGCGCGACTACAGAGTTTATTTCGGGGCCTGCAGTCCAATGTCTCCTTAAGCACCACATCGAGAAGGCGAGAGAGAGAAACGATGTATACATAAATGTCGTACGGCAAAAAAACCCAGCCACCTGCTTTCCTCGCCTTTCTTCGTCTTATACAGAAGAAAAAAAAACGTCGTTAAATAACTACTTCACCCTTCGAGATACCTTTTCCTTAATCTTCCAACGTATCCACCTTTTTATGCGAAATTAAATTCTATAATAAACCCAGCCGCGAATAAATTACCTGAAAGGCGTTCATTTTTTATCCGCGACGCCTCGTCGACCTAAAACTTGTAATATAAAACCCATATCATAAATACGTTACGTATTAACCAATCAGACAGCGTACCTATTCGCGTTTCTAATTTCAATAACAAAATACTCGAAGCTATTTGAATAAAATGGCGGTTAGTACGAAGCCGAAAGCGAAAGGGTTAGCATACGAACCCTTTTTTTTACCGATTAATTGCAACGCTACCAGATCGTTTTTTTATTGGTCGTTCCAGTATCCCTATACCTAATCGTATGCACGAATACGAATAATACGCTGATTATTCGACAATATGTCGGAATGCATCGTACTCCTGTTGATAAATTATTATTCAATTATCTCGCTGTTTTCAGATTCCATTATCGATGGATTTTTCTCGAGAGCATCATTGTATTGTGATCCCACCAGGAAAAAAAAATCTCGAAAACGGAAAATAATTGCGTTACTATTGAAGAATATAGGGGTAGGTACGAGTACTTTTTTTCACAGTTTTGCGGAAATAATAGGCCATTGTTGTGCCTTTGGATTTCGCGATATTTCCCCAAAATATCGCTATCGCTCCGAAAGATGTATAAACTTGTTCGGTGTCGACCCAATTCGACGATTATACCTTCTTCATTGTGGAATGTTACTGAATGCGGAAACACCGAGTCCGAACAATAATAGAGAGATGTTAGGTAACTCTTTGGCTAAAATTAAAAAGAAAATCAACCCGAGTTCCTCTATCCTTTAGGTTCGCTGGCACAATAAACTCCTACGAAAACATTGCTACGGTACAAATTGGTAAGAAAACAAATCGATAGAATTGTTCCACCGTTCGCTTTATTTTTTCGATAAATTATCTTCGAAATGTACGTAAATAGTTCATTGTGTTTACTAATCAACTATGATAATCCGAATAACGACTTTAGATAACGTAAACTAGTATTATAAACTATTGTACGTAATTTGTTACAATTTCTGCGATGAATGTTCTGAAAATGATGGAAGAATCGTAAAAATTCAATTATTAAAATGCCATCGAACAACAACTGTCGTAAACGAAAATGCACAATCGAAATGATAGACTAATACGAAAGTAGAGAACATTTTATCCAATATCCAACATCGACGAACAGCTGCTATTCGCGATCTAACTAATTTCGTTTATTTAAAACTCGTATATTTTGTTTGACGTGCCAATTAAATTAAGACAACTGATACCTGAATTGGAGAACGAAATTAAATAACTATTCGTATGTTTACAAAATTGGTCACAAATATTATCTTCATCTCAGTCATCTCAATCCGGTCACCGATACGATAATAATTTTTATACGTATTGTAATTTTGATTCTCACAGCTGCTTCGGTGCAGCTCGGTAGCTGTGTAGGTAAATTTGTACGTGATGGAAGGTTCGCAGACTTTTCTTTATCAAATAATCTGTATAACGTCGTGTTAATTACTGAACCGAACTCGATTATAGCTTTTAATACTTCATTATTTTGCGAAAATTAGATATTATCCGGAGCGTTGAAAGGAATACAATAAGCAGATGGTTTACGAAATTTAATTTTTTTGCTGTTTTAATAAGGAACTGTTGTTGACTAAGAATCGTCATACTCGTTCTCATAATCTTATAAAATTTTAAATTCTAATCCATGTGCTGGAATCAAATTAATATCGCTTTTTTGTTGTAAGGAAAATTAACGCTCTTCCTCTTTCAGTGCTTATAGACGTAGACCTAGTGATGTTACTCAATGTAGGTGTAATCACATCGCAGGTATAATGAGATACTGACTATGTTATTGAAATTGATATGTCCTCATGAGATTAGTTATGAATTGAAAATATTGTCACTCAAAAATACGTACATCGTGTGAATATTAATCACTGATTGTTTGTAGTGAGAAATATCAAGTGAGTACTGAAAGTAGTAAACAAGGACATGGACTAAGTTATCATTCATAATTAAATAATCAATTAAAATTCGTAAAAGTCTTTCAATCTCCATTTTTCAACTGATCAACAATAAACCGTAGAAATTAAACAAGCTATGAGCTATTCGCTCATTGCAAGAGGGTTTTGCTTTTGTTTTGAGTTGAAAATAAATTGAAATTTAGAATTTAGTTTTTAAAATTTGCAAATCGTTCTTTTGAATTGAATTGAATTGAATTGAATTGGATTACTAAATTACCTATTGGTAATTA
>FIZU01033128.1:0-14501 GCA_900064475.1 Pseudococcus longispinus
TCTCTAAAACCGGTTTACACTCCCTCTTATAACTCATCCGTAATACGCCACTAGCCTTAGTAGCTGTACACGGCGTTAAAAAATAAAAATAAAATTACTGATGAAGTTTTCACTATGGGGCTTCAATTTTTGTAAAAACTGATCTCTGCAGTAATTGGTTATTTTTGGATTTCTTAATGGCATAACTCGAGAAGGACTCGATTTTGGAAATTTTTCATTAAGTATAACTTTTTTGAAAGAGGATAAAATCAGCCTTCAAATATCAAATAATATCCTTACTTTTTGATTTCATACAATTTTCGCATTTGTGATGTCTGGTGACAAAATGGGAAAAAATGAACTCGACAGTTATGAACTAAAATTCAATAGGTAATATACACACTACACAGGTGCTTCACTTTATCGATAAGTATTTGTATAAGTGGTTATATTCTATGAATTATGATATAACTTACTCATTTTCATATTTGTTCCCATTTTTGCATGATAAAAATTTGCACTTACCTAAAACAAACAAAAATAAAACAAAATATTAAGTTAGGCCATTTGCATATTTGAGAAATCAGGCTCCAATTATCAATCTATTCAAATGATTGTACAATGATTTAAAAACGAATAAAGAAAGAAACTTGGATAATTCAAACCTAAATCATGCACACGTTGCATTCACATAAATCATTCCATTGTTTCTGAAATTTTCCAACCAAATGAGTTTTTGAAATTGGAAATTTCAGAGATTCTTGTTAACCAGATACCAGATGACTTGGGAAAATCTTTTAAGACGGACATTTGACTTTTTTTTGGACTTGGAAGATTTCAGATATTTTTTTATGACAATTTCTGAAATTTCTCAAGTCTATGAAAATTCTTCCAGGCTAACAAAATTTCAATATCCAAAAATTTTCCTGATCCCAAGCCATAAGACATATTCATGTCAAAGTGCAACAATTTGTAGGTGGAAATTGGCAGGTGAGTTGCAATATTGAGAAATCTGTTGATAAAATTGAAGGAGCTTTCATTATCGTTATATTTTTCAAAAAAAAAAAAAACTTAAGCAATGCTTTGGATTTGATCTTATTTCATCCTTATTGAGCTGAAAAAGGTGCTTAAAAGAAGCCGAAGTAAATGAATTTGAATCAGGCGCCACTGAAAATGATCTCGAACAAATTTCCGAAGACGTGAACTCCATTTTATGCCTTCTCCCCCCTCGCCCATCGTTACAACTCAAAGAACTGAAATAGGTCGCACTTGTTTTTCAACACAAAATTAAAGGTGCGAGGAAATTCGATTAAAAATCTTTCACACGAGAAAGTCAAGTCAACCGACGAGGGTGTAAAATAACGCGTGCAACTGCGACAACGTTGATAATACACTTTTTACAAAAGTCGCTCGCAAAATGCGCTGAAAAATGAAAAGCGAAACGTGATAGAAAGAGAGCGAAGCGTGCTAGAGACGACAACTAAGCTGAATAAAATAACTATATGAGCGAATTAATTCGCTTTCGTTATTACCCCGACGAAATTGTTATAAAACAGAGTATCCGAGTATAGTCTAGTTGGTGGTATGAAACTGCGGAGCCGTGCGAAGACAACGTGGTACTTGATATTCTGTGACATCATCGCGAACATATACCTGCTCTAACAAGCGATCGTAAAACGAATAGTACGAGGGCGGGCGCCCTTCCCTCATCGTATCAGGATGAACTTCCAAAAAGCATACAAAGGGCGCGAGAGAGAGAGAGGCTGCGGTGCTCATAAAAACGCTATCACGTATATAAAGTTCTTTCGCGTGCATTGGCTCGAATTGATGAACATGGTAACTTTGTTGGTTGTTCATTAAGGTGCTATTAAAACTGAAAATACCGACTTGTTTAACTTATTGTCTTGACGATGAAATTTGAATGGGCGATAGGAGAAGCCAGCCAGGGCCCAGGCTCGGCGACGATCTATAACCAAGTTTTAGACTTTTTTCTCCCCTTCGGATTGCTCCCCAGATGGGCTATGCGTTTCGCGTTGATGGCAATGTTGACAAAGTTGAAACTCGATGACATTTCGTAGGAATTAAATTAACATAATGTTGGCTTTGGCAATCGAAGATTTCGTTTTATCGTGTTACACTTGACTACCGGCTGGAAACTCACTCGAATGGAATTATTAATGAAGCTTTGCTTTTTGATGCCACACCACACCGCGTCGCCGGGTTTTCCAAATTGTAAAAATTTCCTATGCACGGTGGCTGACGATGCTCATTCGTGGACGCCCACTCGCGCGCCTAAATTTAACACTCGTTAAATGCCATATTTAATGTGATTTGATAATTTCACCTCTCCGGCATCCTTTCCCCGCTTCTGCGGTCTTTCGAAATTCTACACCGTACTTATCGTAAATTATACTTATTTTGAAAAATAATTCGCCGCAGTGGTCCACAAAGCGGTGACCTATTTCGTAATCCTAAACACAGCCACATATACGGGCACTCTGTGTAGGAAAATTATCAACTTCTTGGTTTCGAGAAACTTATGCAATTAAGTTTTTTAAAATATATCGCGGGGTACAGCGCGCCGCTGCTGCTGAGATGATAACGATGCAGTAGTTTTCTCTTGAATAAGTATAAGTAAGATGCGTTTATTATATGAAGAGACGCTCCGCTGCGCGTTACCCTGTTCGTTTCGTTACTACTCCTACTGCCACAATCTTTATCCAGATTAGAACAGGTTAATACGGTGAAAAATATTGTTTTGTCGGGTACAAATTACCGTATAGATTACCTCTTTTCCGAATACTCGTACAATAGGCTCGAGGATTATTCGGATTAAAAGTTTTTCTTACTAAGTGGCAGGTGATTCTTTTTGTATCCTTGGCAGTCTCCGCATTGGATAAATGCTACTAAAATTGGATTAGGTTGCGGGTTTTTCAAAAATACTAGCAGATACATGAAACTCTATATACCAAGGTGAGTTTGAAAATTGAATGAGTTATGTGATGCTAAGCACGAGCTGGGGTTATCATTGAATTGTAGTTAGGAATGAAATCGTATAGGATATGGTTGTTCGGATTTTGATGAACTCTTCAGCATTACGAAATCACCTGAAGAAAGATAGGGAAGAAAGTGGGTACCAATTGTTGTTGGGAAATCAAATCGAAAATTCAAATTATTAGCCTTGAATCAAAAACCAATAAAAATGGTTTGCGAATTGTTGGAATACATATGAGGGGTCGATTTTAAAAATAACCATAGTCAAAAAATCAAATTTTGCAGGAGACCAAAATAAAGTACTCAAATCATATTCGGGGAGTGAAAACTCCAATCAGGGGATGTTGATTGTTCACCAAAATAAGGGAGAGATACTCCTTCCCCGGATTACTTAAGTACCTATATAATTGTTATAGGTATATATTTTCATCCCTGCTGTTCTGCGAAAATCTTATTTTATTCTTTCCTACTTCCTTAATCTACAACTATACATGTACTTATTCCGGATGAATATAATTTCGGTTTTTTATGTCATTTTAACGGATAAAACTTCTCAAAGTATAGCCGAGATGGTTACCATACATGTTGACGGAATGTCGCTGCGCCTCCGTCGGCGAGGCGAATTACTTGCTCGAAATAAGCGCGAAAGACTGGCACAGCGCAGCACTCAGCAAAACTTCGATATCAAATGTACATATACAGACCTAGGTAAAAATTTCTCGGTAAACTTTTTTATAGCGATGTATACGAATACGTATATACGAAGAGTCTTACACGACTACATCCAGCACTACACAGGCATACATTTGAATTCTCTTTCTAAGTACCGGCATCAGCTCCTATTTTAGTATTCTTTAAAGACAGGCAAAAAATCCCCGGTGCCCCTTGCTTTAAACTATAAACAGTATCTTTGAAAAGTACCTACACAACGTTTTGAATCGCCGATAAAATATAATATCGAGTCGTAGCGTAATCTATACGAATACGCCTCGTACACGCTGAAACTGAAACCGTTCGCGAAACTCATCCCACCAGCCGCATTGCTGCTTTACAATTTGAAAGCTGTTGAGAAAAAATACGCAGACACGGAGATGGCTAAAAGTAAAAAAAAAAGCGCGGTGGTGAAAATATGAAAAACTACGAGAACGTTGCAGATGTAACACATCCTACATTGAATTTTACGATTCCATGAAAATGGTTATTTATCTGTTGAAACTTTTTTTTTTTATTGTTGTTAATGACGTTAATGTCGTAGTTGTCTTCATTTTATGATACTTTTCGTAATGGTCCACTAAACTTGTATTTTTATCGCTCGGTTGAAAATATTAATAAAGTTTCATTAAATTCGAAGTGCATAAATTCACATCGGTCAAGTTGGTCGTCATCCGAGTCCGAACCTTAATTGTTGTATACGAATCAACCATCGTCGTTGTATTTTGGCCTGGGTATATCAAAAGAGGGAGCTTGAGAATGGAAAAATAAGCCAAAGGAAAGAAAGGAAAGGAAACAACCGAAATATGTCGCGGTTAATGGCTTTATAATCGAAGTGTCAAAAACGCCCGAACTCGATATAAAGTCGTAAATTTGTATACCCCTTATACAAAGAAGTTTTACTACTTGGAATTAGTTTTTATCGTCGGTGTGTTAGTGTTTAGATTACTTTATCGTAAGAGAATTTGAATTAAAACGATTCGGCTGCGGAGCCTAAAAATGATCTTATTGCGAGTTTTATACCAGTTTTACACTGTCTTGAAAATAGGTACGTCGAATTACGTCGCGTTTCCAACGTCTCTTTAAATAATTTATTGCGTACGGTGAACTTGAACCGATTGCGTGCATAGTACGTATAAGTTTATAATTGTTGTGTGTATTTTAGGTACCTAAATTACCTCTGTCACACGTTGCGTTCCCATACTCGTACACATACAATACTACTTTGATCAATGTTACATATAATTCGATATTTTAAGCGTATTTTATCAATTTCTAAAAAGTAAAACCTACTTGTTTCTAGGACTTTGATGCGGGTTCTGGCGACGAAACCACAGAGTTTAATAATGTAGACTCTCATAACGTTGAAATATTAGTAAGTTGTGAAACGTACCTATACGTACCTATTCTACTAAAATGGAATGGACAACTAACATTTTCATTTCGAATCGCTCACAACTAACATACTTGGTTTTTAGTTACCTACTTCCTACTAACAAAGTTTTAATCGCATATTACCTCGCATGTAAACTTTGACTGACCGGAATTTAAGTCAGACACGGATTACTAACTGCTAGTTTAACGTTTAAATGTGCATAAATTATATTTACCGGCGTGATACCTTTGCCATGTAATATGTAAGAACGATGCATGTGTTCGAGAGTTTAATACGGTGATGGGTTTGTTGGTGATTTTGGAGTTAGATTAATTGGTGATGGTTGATTTCTTCTATTTAGAATTATTTAAAGCAAGAAGATTGTCAAATTTACAACAAAATGTCTACTTTTCTGTTCGGAAAAAGGTGGCCATTTCAAGGAATTATCCAGCAAGATAGTTTCATCTGAAGAGATGATACCTTAATATGTTTTTATCGAGAATTCAAATCGTTACTTGTAATTCATCACATTCACATTACAAAATTTTCCTGTTACATACATGTAATTGATGCAAATAGTCTAGTGACAGTTGTCCTGTAACAGGTGTCATGAGACTCGCGACATCCCTTCTGACATATTATGCCATGTGACCAGTACCAAAAAAGGTGGCAATAAATATTTCGTGAAATGTCGCAGTAGCCTAATTGTCTTCAAGAGATTATACCTGCAAAAATTATACAGCATTTGCTATGTGACCAGACACAAAAAGTGACTACTTGTGAAATGTGACAATCATTTTCTTGAGCAGATTGTCTTGTAAGAGTTTCATGAGATCTGTGACAAATATCATAAGATATTTTTCATATGGTTGGTGGAAAAAGGGGGTTTCTCGTGAATTCTAAACACTACTTTTTTTTTCATTTTTCTGGAAATGAATTCAATTTTTTCAGTACAAAAAAAACACAACAGGTTATTATATTTTGAACAATTTTTCGTGACTTTCAGCCTTTTGTTTTAAAGAATTCGTCAAAACGAAATAGTAGGTGCCAAAAAACCAAGCACTCATCGAAGTCAACTCCTATGGATCAACGTTAGCGCGTAAAAAACACTAATCAGTAAATCTAATTCGAATGTAAAAAAATCCAAGTTATACGATGGAACTTCAAAAATTAGATGTAGGGCACATTTGTTTCAATCATGTTTGAATTGTTTCTTCATATCATCCCAAAATTCCAACCGTTTGCCATTCAGTTTACCATCGATCATCTTTATTTCTTCGCTAATGCTCAGATAACAGGGGCTTTCAAGTGTTGTCGGTCTCCACGGTGTATCAATATTTTCAAAATTTGGATTACTGCAGAAAAGCAAGTACGATTAGATGGAAGAGATAAATGAACGTGCGAGTGTAGTCAAAAATAGGGTGTTCAGGAGTTGAGAAAGGACCAAAAAAAAATCTGGAGAAAACAACTTCTACCTAATGGGTAAATTACTTTGATTCTCAAAAATGGTACCTTTCTACCCATAGTTTTTCTCCGCATTATGGATTAGTTCTAAATCTACCTACCCAGTTTTTGCAAAACAACCAAGCATTTCAGTTAAAATGCTGATAATTTGTCGCGATTTTGATGTTTCTGGAAAACCAGACTGTGCCCAGTAATTAAAATCGTCGATATGAAATGTTCCTGTAATGATGGTCAATTAGGATTAGACGGATGATTGGTTTATGAACTAAATGATGAATATAGGTAGCTGATTCATTCAGTGTTTACTTAAGAAATATTTGAGAAGCGAATTTGCGATAAAACTGGATTTACCTGATATCTTTTCATTTATAAACGGGGAGGCGTTCTTTTTTAACGTGCTGATGCTGAAGTCACCTTCATACTCAAATTTATACACATATACAGAATAATTTGGCGAAATAACATCAATCAGTGTATCATATACTTCAGAAAATGCAGCGTCACTAGATATCTGCAAATTATTGTACATTTGTAAATCAGATGTATGCGTGCAGTATAAGCCCAGGTACAAAATGATTGAGGTTCAGAACACTTGCATCAATTTTGTAAACCAAAGGAGTGATATCTTCGGGCATATATTGTTGATAAAATTCTTGTATTCGAATGTTGAGTTGATCTAGTTCCTTATCAGTTAAATTATACGGCCATCCCCATGGATTTTGACGATATATATTTCCATTGACGAACTGTTTTTCATACGTTTCCTTATATTTATCTGGAATGGAATTATGTGATTGTACTTGATTGATTTAGTGCGATCACATCTTTCTCATAAAGATTCCTATATTCACCTATAAATCCGAGAACTGTCTCTTTTTCGCAAATACTAAATATGATCGGTATTTGTTGCATAGTAGGGATTAATAGACGAGGTGACATGGGTAGTACGATCGAATCAATTGATTCTTTGAAAGGATTACCCACAAACGATATTAAGGTATCCTGCAAAAAGTTTCACACTGAATGAGATTTTTTTTTTTTTACAGGGTAAATGAAATGTGTCGCGTTTCATTTACCTACTTTTTCGATTTTCATTTGGAAATTCTTCATAGCTACGATTATAACTTCAGCCGGAATCCTTTTCAAAAATGCCAACAACTGTCTCGGATTACCTCCATTGAAGCCTATATCACGGGCGAAGTCGAAGGCGAGTGCCATTTGATCTTCGCAATAAGGCGTTAGACAATTGAAAGCATATTTACCCATCATGATCGCTTTGTGAAATAAACCTAAGTAACATTTAAGACGTGATAGGCTGAAAGAAATGATGCAATTTGCATATTTTTTTTTGGAAGGTTCATTTGCAAGTTGACCAAATTAAGTATACCTGTTTGCATAAAGCTTTTCAGGTACATTAAATATCAAATTACCTTTGGCTGCAGGAGAAAGCATCAAAAAATGAATTAAACCAGCTCCGCTACTAGCTCCAAGGGCGGTAATATTATTAGCATTGCCATTGAATACATGTATATTCTCATGAACCCATTGGAACGCCATGATGATATCTTTTAATCCTTGATTACCAGAGCACTCGTTCAGATTCAGGTTTAAAAATCCTGTACATGTAACCGATTCTCTTATCAAACCTCATATCTCACTGGAATTTTCGTGCATGTAACCGACAATCTTACCAAAAATGTTCAATCTGTAGCATATGGTAACGTAGACTATGTCATTATGCATTATGTAGTCAGGAGAACCATGATGGTCTGGATTCGGCGAACCCCAAGCTTGACCTCCGGGATGAATCATTACAACAACTGCTTTCAAAGGTTCACCCTCTTGGGGTAACTATCGTAGATCATAAATTATGCGATAATCATCAGTCGAAAAATTTGAAAAAAGTAATATCAATATGATTGCACCTTTCGTGTATGTATATTGACATACAGGCAATCCTCAGATCCAATGATTTGTCTTTCATAAAGTGAAAATTGAATAAAACTGTCTCGGGGTGATGTTCCGTTACGAATACCTCTCCAAGATTGAATTCTTACCGGATCCTAACAAGGCACGCATCTTGGAATTATCGCGGGAAAAGTACTAATTAGTAGTATTTCGTCAGGTACAATATTAATGGAGAACTCACTTTGAAACGTAAGCCGTTAATCGGAGGTTCAGCATATGGTACGCCGTAGAAGGAGTAAAATTCGGTGTTGAAAGTCGCCGACTTCTCTTTTCTACCACTGATTTGCCCTTGTTTGACGCGTACAACCAAGTTCAAGTCAGTCATTGCGTCACAAACAAAGTGACCAAAAACCAAAGTTGTTTTATTAGAATCTCGTTCTGAAATTTGACAAATTTTTTGGATTTCACGTTCCAAAAAAATGTTATGATAATATGTATGATTTTTGCCAGATAATTTGTACCAGTATAATACCATTTCAATCATTTTCATAACATTTTGAATAATTTTTGTGACGTTTCCCCCTACAATCCCCTTGGATTTTTTAAATGAAAGTTGAGAGGGACAAAAACAATACACATTAATACTTCACTTGATAACGTCAAAAAATTTCGATCATTGGTCCACCCCCTTCATTTTTCAAGGACAGTTTGGGGCTTTAGTCTCACATTACCACATCGAATAACTAATACAGGTCAAAAAGCATACTTATATATTGACATCCAAATGACAAATTTTCAAAATTTGAGTCTAGCCCCACCCTTCCAACTTTTTTGACGAAACAAGGTAAGAAATGACCTGGAGAGATCAGAAAACTTATGTTTTGATTCCTCGCTTGATAGGATCAAAAAAATTTGAATTTTGCGATCAAAATAATCGAAGAAATGGATTTGCAAAGCAAAATGTCTGGAAAAAATTCGACAATAAGAAGAAACAATGAGTTTTTGTGTCAATGCCATAACTCAAAACAAAGGCAAATTTCCGCCAAAACACAAAATGGTTTTGAAAAATTGAATATTAATAAACCAAAATTATTG
This sequence comes from Pseudococcus longispinus, assembly GCA_900064475.1. NCBI lineage: Eukaryota > Metazoa > Arthropoda > Insecta > Hemiptera > Pseudococcidae > Pseudococcus > Pseudococcus longispinus. Next base: position 9,527 of record FIZU01033128.1, read on the forward strand.
TTGAATAAAAACGAAAATTTTCCAACAGTGATGAAAAAATAGAAATTTTGAATGTTTTAATCTGAAAAAACTTACTTTTTTGCATTTTTCTATTTCTTTGTGTAAATTCACATCACGCGAAACAGTTTTGAAAATCAAAAAGTAAATACTCGTATTAATCTATTATTCTACTCGTATCATAATTATCGATAAACTCACTTTGAAAAATTAAGTAGGTAATATGCCTTTTTTGGTTGTTTAGCTTGAAGAACACCATAAAAGGAAAAAATTCGAAGTTAGAATCCGTCGACGTTTTTCTTTCACCGATAATGAACAACTACTAATTCAGACACTGTGCCGTATGTCTTCCAGTAAAACTTTGATTTTCGACTTTCCTGACTAATAATTTACATTGTTTATGGTAAATAAATTTCAACGATTACAATATTGTTTCTATTTTTTGACGTAAAACCAACGGAAGAGAACAAGATAAAATATGTTAAACCAGGTAGGGTACGTAACGCAGAATGGATTAAAATTGGGCCAACGTCAAAAGTACTTGATTTTTTTTTTGACGAGTGATAAGATGTTTTTTTAAATTTTGTAAAAAATGGCATCACGTCGCCTAAATATTGTGTACCTATCTAGAAAATTGACAGATCATTGATCAAACACGATTTCTTCGAAATATTACTACGTAGGTACTGATTTCTATAAGCTCATAGGCCAACGTAGCAAAAAATATTCGCTCTAATCGTCATGATTTGTCGTGAAAGATATCTACAAGGTTTTCGACTATTCAATCGCTGTTCCCTATCATGATTTGTATGACGTTTAAACGCCGTTTTTGTGATATAGCAATAATTTCATACCTCGGTTTTGTTTTTCAAAACCACGTATGTCGTATACTATATCTATTCCTATAGATCAATTTTTATATACTAGGTAGTTTGAGATTTTTCGTGAACATTTTGTACCAACCGTTAGATCATTGTATTAAATTTTTTTGAAATCGAGAACTGATAATTCTATTTTCTATTTGACTTATTTTTTCAAAATACATTAATTATCTGCGAACTACAGTTCACGTCTTCGGAGTACTTCGAAGCTGGGGAAAAAAGAGAGGGGAAGGGAGGGGTTCAGAAATAAACAGCAATAGGTACCAAAATTCGAATAACTGAAAAAAGTCATCAATAGTGATCGATTGAAGACCGAATTCAGGAAGTAAGTAAACAACATGCAGATCAAAAAAATAACTTGAAAATCAACTAGGAAAATCGTAGAATAAACAAAAAATGACGTTCAGGAATATTTTTCAGATAGGTACCTAGAAAAAATTGTGAAAATACTGTAATCGAATGACAAAAAAAAAACAAAAAATTAAAATCAGCAATTTTTTTAGGTCTAAATAATTTAAAAATTTGGTAAGAAGATATTCAAATATGAGCAGGTATCCAATAAAGTGCAAATCAGCATTCAAAATTCAAACCGATGTTTTGAAACAAAACTTTGGAAAATAAACAATATTTTGATTTTTAACGAAAAAACAATTCCAAAAAGTTCTAATTTTTTATTATTTTCAAAATCATCGTTCTATTTATTACGTTTCCATCCACATCTCGCCCTCCCCACTTATTTCGCCACAAAAGCGAAATATTTGTATAACTTTAAACGCGAGCAAAGTGGTTATTTCACGTTTCAAAAAAAAGAAAAAAAAACTAATCTTTACGAATTTGAACACATATTTTTTTCCAATTTATAAAATAACAGCGCCCGTCTACTGCAGCGTGAAAAATTGAACACGAGAATGGTTAAAAGTGAGGTAAACATTGCGTCATATAGAGAAGTTGGTATTTTTTCATCCCGTAGTATAGGTATGTCAAATGTATATGAAGTTATTGATTGAAGGCACACGAGAATTTACGTTGAATTCGCATAGAGAAAGTAAATATGCCAAAAAAAATTGCGCTAATGCTTCACAAACAGCGGAAACGTGTTACGATTTTGTATCTGTACTATTCGACTTCGTCGTACATAAAAATCAAAACATTTAAGTTTATTGATAAAAAAGTTTTCGTTTTAATATTTTTTCGACACGCTGATAAAGTCAATTTTTAATATTTTCAACGAGAAGTGTGATGTGTTTTTTTTCCCTACGAGATTTGTTTCGCTTCTTCTATCGTTTTGTGCATTTTTTATTTCCCAGCAGCAATGTCGATGATATTATTCGGTGTGTTTTCGATTGACTATGCATAAAGAAGCTTTGGAAGGGAATCAAAATTTTCGTTTACGGAGTGAGATGATTTGGCGAAAGGAAATCGAAGAACGATGTTTGGTTAAGGTTACACGTTTAAGAACGTTTGTAACGTTGGATTTGGTGGAAGTGATATTTACTTTTAATAAAACCGATGTTTAATCTTCGTGTTTATGAAATTTCAACTTTTCATTTCCTTACGTAGACGTCGAGAATATATTCTCGAATACGAATAAAAGCCAAAGGTTTCCTTTAGCTCGTATGCTCGCATACATGTTGGCTGCATTTTAACGCAGATGTGCTGCACAAGCAGAAAGTCTGTGGCTTTCAAAAAGAACCTCGCTCGTTCGTAAGCTCCGGCTAATTTAATTTCTATATACGACGTGGTGGAATTTACCGAAAAAAAACAGCGCGGGGGGATGGAGGAAGGACTTTGCAGCGTCTTTTAGTCGTCTTGAGTCTTACTGATTGATTTATACAGGGTGTTAAGAAATTATGTCGTTGGTTTATGGCGATTCCGTTGTATCGACGAAGAAAGGATTTCAAGACTGCGGGGCATCGGTTTACCTACTCGTAAATTTTACACAAAGTACCTTCGTCTCGTGAAATGCCGCAAACCACAGTTTGATCGAGTTGGACGGATTCGTATAGTAAGAGGGGATTACGCGTAAGGCTAGTTTAAAATTTACAGGATTACGAAAATAAATTGAAAATTGTATTTCTTCCAAGTATATAACGATATCATTGGGCCAACTTCTGGTCGTATACATTTTCAGCCTACGTTCGAAGCGATATAAATGATCTCTCAGATGTCAAACTAAGCAGCGAAGATTATTTTACGGCCATCGAAGGGAAAAAATTGCGATAAAAAATCCTCAAACTCTTCGTACTCAATATGGAATGTTTTCAATGCGAAAATGAACGACTAGACTATGAAGAAAATTCGTTAAATGAATTTAAACGAAGAAAAATTCATTAGAACAGTTAAAAGCTTATCTTGTTATAGACCCACAAAACGAAGAGGGAGAAAAAATGGTTTGCTAAACGGTGACCGGTACGATAACTGTTTTCCAACGACAGATACAAACTTTTCACAGGCTCTAGTTTGAAAAGCTTTTACGTTTGGGGGCTTTCTGAAGGATTGTCGTTTTTCTTCTTTAAATTTAGGTCATTCAACTATGAAACGCTCTTTTGCAAACTATCAGAAAGATTTTCGGGTAAACCGAACCGCGGTGACATGACGCAGAGAAAAGGGGGCGCGGATTTACGAAGACAAAATAATTGGACAGGTGTAGTTTATTGTAAAAGTTTATAAAGCGCGGATTTTATTATTCGAATTGTTCGACGAAAGTTGATTTATACGTAATAATGTCTTTATACAAAGTAGTATTTATTTCCGTCGTCAAATTTTCGCTCCGTTACAAATATTTGTTAAGCTTTGAAATGTAATCAGAGGAGAATACAAGTTCGACGTTTGCCGGTTTACTTACTTAGGTATCTGCTACCTCTTTCTCTCTCTCTCTCGCGCTCCGGTTATTTATACCGATTCGTCATTACACAAGGATTAAATAAGAGAGAAGTCCTTTTACTTTGCTAACTACGTAATTCCGGTAATTCGTTTATCCTACGTACTCGAATGCTTTATATTTAGTTTCTTATTCTTTCCCCGTATATTTATACCTCTATTTCATACCAACGACAGTTTACCTACCCATCAACCGAGGTTCTGCAGTTTGCACGAATCGTAGCCAAATAGACGTATATTAGGCTGGTAGGCAGGCACTATCACACCTTTAATTAAAAATAAGCGAGTGCTACATTCGTCGGCATGAGTCGAAAGGTGTTTGTAGACAGGAAATGTAACGTAGGTAGGTAATTTTAGTGTGTTTACGAGCCAGCTGTGGTAGTAAATCTGATATCATTCTTAAGATAAAATATTCATATTAACGTGTCGAAAATGGAGCAGCTTTTAATTATTGATGCTCGCTCTGGCGCGAATCGCCTACACGAATAAGATAAAATTATCCTTTACTTTTGCCAAAGGGCAAAGGCTGTTTGAAAAGCGTCACGGTTTTCACCGAGTACATAGGTTTTCTTGTAGCGAAACATTGTGGTAACAGGTTTGAGAGGGTGGGTTTTATTTAGAATGTAGATCCAAAATATAGAAAGTGAGGAGAAAAATTGCATTTCGAGTTTGAAAATTTTCGACGAAGTGATTGGAAAAATTGAGATTCAAGTACAATAATTGAAAATCTGGAATTTTGGAAAAGCTAATCAACACTGTTTAAAATATTTCAAAATTTTCCAACACATTATACGAAAAGCGGTAGAATTTTTCTAAAAAAAAATCATAAAAATTTCCCAATAAATCGCAAAAATGGTTAAAAATTTCTCAAAAATTGTTGAAAGAGTTGTAAAATTATCAACACAACAGAAAATTCTAATAACATTTTGCAAAATGTCATAAAAATTGTTAGAAAATAAATATTGCACACATTCATTAATTTTAGTTAATTTTGATGAAATTATTTAATCAAAACGTTTTCACACTTTTCATAAATTTTTAAAAATTCTGCACGAAACTCATATTTTATGGAATTTTTGACATGGATATGTCTAATGGCTGGGGTCAATCCTAAAAAAGTATCCATTTTTTTTGTCCAAATTTTTTGTCCAAATATTCTGTGCCAATTTTTTGTCCAAATATTCTGTCCAAATTTTTTGTCCAAATATTCTGTCCAA
>FIZU01033133.1:0-14350 GCA_900064475.1 Pseudococcus longispinus
TCGTGTCGTTTTTTGCGGACACGAAATTGGGACAAAAAATTTGGACACTAAATTTGGACACTTTTTCAGGATTGACCCCAGCCCTTAGACATATCCATGTCAATATCATAAAAATTTGAGAAAATATTGTGAAAATGGCAAAAAAGAAACATCAAAACCGTCGAAAAGTTCGTAAAAATTGTTGAAATTTGGATAAAAATCATTTGGAATAAGAAAAAAAAAATCAAAAAAGTCTATGGAAATAGTGGTATTTCCATACTACCCACCAAACTATAAAACATAGGATATGCTTTTGCTTGTTGAATTTTCTCAAGTCCATAAAAACATGATAATTGAAATTTTATTAAAATTTTTCAAGTTCAATAAGTCTAAATTGTCGGTTCAGCAAAATGTCTAAAAGTCAGTATTATCTCTGAAATTTTCAAGGTCCAAAAAGTCAATGAAAATCCAAAAAAAAATTTCAAGCACAAGAAAGTCCCAAAAAATGTCTGAAAGTCAGCATTATCTCTAAAATTTTATAAGTCAAAAAAGTCAATTGAAATCTGAAAATTTTTCCAAAAATTCTGACAACAATTGAAATCTAAAAAATTTTTCAAAGTCCGAAAAAACCTAAAAAAATGACTAATGATATAAAATATGAAAATTTTCGAAATTTTCCAAGTTCAAAAAGTCAATGAAAATCTTAAAAATTTTTCAAGTCCTAAAAATTCTGACATAATGTCTAAAAGTGATTGTCACAGATTTTCTTGACCCGAAATTTCGTAATCTTTTTCGGGGAATTACCCATAACAAAAACATATCCTAAGCTTAAAGTCATGAAAATCAACGAACTTGTAAAATTGTCAAAACATCAATGAAAATTAACAAAAATATAGTAACAATAACCAAAAAATCATAAAAATGGTCGAAAATTGGTTGAATTGTCATAAAGTTTGGTAAATACACCACAGAAATGGTCCAAATACCATGAAAACTGTAAAAAATTCTGTAAAAATTCTTGAAATCGCCACAAAAATCATTCAAGATATGAAAAAAAGTCCCGCCATTTCCATACTACACATGAAACTATAAAACATAGGATATGCTTTGGCTGATTGAATTTCTCAACTCCATAAAGTCGCGATACTTGAAATTTTCCAAGTCCAAAAAGTCAATTGAATTCTGAAAAAAAATTTCAAGTTCAAAAAAATCAGGCAAAATATCTAAAAGTCAGCAGACTGATTTTCGTAAATGAATTTCGTAATGGAATTTTTTCGAAAAATTTTCAAAATTCAATTCCAAGTACAAAAAGTTGGTAAAAATCTGAAAATCTTTCTAAATTTAAAAAATTCTGACGTAATGTCTAAAAGTCAGCGTTAGATAAAAAGCAGTTTTACAAAATGACTAATTTGAACTTTTTCGAAATTTTTTAGGTCCATAAAGTTGAAATTTTCCAAGGTCAAAATTAATTTGAATTTTTAAATATTTTCCAAGTTCAAAAAATTTTGTTTGTCTGACAAAATGTCTAAAACTCAGCATTATTTCTAAAATTTTATAAGTTCAAAAAGTCAATGGAAATCCGACGAAGTGTCAAAAAGTCATCTTCAAGGAATTTCGTGTCGGTTTTTACTTTTCCAAGTTCAAACAGTTAATGGAAATTTAAAAAATTTTCGAAGTCCAAAAAAGTCTGACAAAATGTCTAAGAGTCAGCGTTAGGTAAAAAGCTGTTTGACAAAATGTCTGATTTGAACTTTTTTGAAATTTTTCAAGTCCATAAAGTTGATATTTTCCAAATTCAAAAATTCATTTGAATTTTTAAAAATGTCCTCAGTTCAAAAAGGTCTGACAAAATGTCTGAAAATCAGCGTAATATCTTAAATTTTCCAAATCCAAGAAGTCTGCCTGACGAAATATCGAAAAGTTACTCAGTCTTTTAAAATTTTCCAAGTCCAAAAAGTCAACAGAAATATGAAAATTTTTCCAAGTCCAAAAAAGTCTGACAAAATGTCTAAAAATCATCGTTGGAAAATTAGAGTAGAAATGGTCAAAAATAACTAAATGAAATATGAAAAAAATTATCAGAAAATCATGAAAATTGTCTAAGATATGTGATGAAATCTTCTAAAATGTTGACAAAAATTGTAAAAATGGTTGAAAAATCATGAAAACTGTCTGAAATTTCGTAAAATTTGTTGAAATTGGCGTTAAAATTTATAAAAAGTGATAAATATTGCCAAAAACTTGTGAAAGCTGTCAAAAATCTCGTGAATAATGTTGAAATTTTCATAAAAATCATTTGAAATAAAAAAAAAAAAGATCAAAAAAGTATGAAAATCGTTGAAATTGTCACTAAAAAATATGAAATAGCCAAAAAACCACGAGATCCTTTGAAAATTGCATGAAAACTGCGAGAATTTTTACAACACTATTCAAAGTTTTCTTGATTTTTCACCACTTTAACGTTATATTTACTGAATTTTATCAAAAATTTACGACTTTTGTAACGTTTTTTATGGCATTTCAAGACGATTTTCGAGAATATTTTCTCAATTTTTACGAGATTTTCGATACTTTATTGATTTTTTGGGTCTTTATAAAGAAAGTTTTTTAATGATTTTTTATGAAAATTTAAGGAATTTCAACATTTTTGACGGTTTTCATGATTTTAGGAGCTTTTTTTATGAAATTTCAAACGATTTTTAAGATATTAAATCGTCCATCCCCATTCACCATATTGAATTATCATCACAGGGACACATGGACATTTTCAAATGACATATCAAGTAGATACACGACACATTTCAGAACCTCCCATCATCAATTCTATACCTTTTAATGGCATTTTCATCCATAAATTGATGACATTGACTACCCGTAAACAATTTCAACAACATTTTCCTCCATTTCTACACGAAATACCTCCACACATTACGAATCAATCTTTTCCAAAGCTAAAATCTCGATCAGCAAATCACTTCATCATCAAACTACCACCCCTACCCCTCACCAGAACAACTCAATCACGCGTACAAGTTATTAAAAAGTCAAAAGATACATTCTACTTCTAATTAGCAACGCCGTACAATATTTATACGCATCTACTAAGTCCTCGCTTCTCGCACCAATTAAAAAGACGACAGCTTGCGGCTGACTTGGAACACAATAGACGACGAATACGAAGGGTTCGCTCTTGTTTTTGTCTCACCATACCCAAATATGTCCGGGAACTTGGAAAAATGTGAAGAAGCGCGATATGTCGCCGCGTGTGTAATATAATATCACCTGCAGTATTCGTATTTTAACGAGTTGCTGCACTATGCAGTATCATGGCTGAGATTGTTATCTTAAATGCGGAGGTTTGTTGTGTGTAAATACAACCGGTCCACGCGTGTTATTTATACGTAGGCATTATGAGTATTCGTCGCATAAGGTATCAGGTACCTTACGATTCGTACATATTTATACATATGTATAAGTATAAGTGTAGCAGAGCATGTGTACATCACGATACTTATTATGTTGGTGTTATTTTATAGGCATGTATTTATATAATAATGTAGGTATATCGTTAGATGGGCTTACAACTGTGTTGTCTAAGAAAAAAAAAACCACGAGGGGTAGTTTTCCATCGCGGAACTAAACTGTTTCGAGAAAGTCTGACCCAAGCTGCAAACAAAACCATTCGTCGATTTCGCAAATAAAATCAAGCGAGCGAATAAGGTGTAAAGAAAATAAAACCAACCAAAATTAGTCCAGTTTTTTTACGTGCTCGGAAGGAAATTGGACGAAAAAAAAAGAACGTACGAAAACTATGCTCGACTCGGCTGGAAAAAAGATGATGATGATGAGCAAGTTAAGCGGATTTTACTAAAAGAACTTGACTCGTATTTCGGGTCCTAATGTTTTTCTCGTAATACATTTCAGATTACGCTTTACGCCGCCGCCTGCAGGGTAAACAAGCCAAAATGTAGGTAGAAAATGCGAACGCCATTAAATTTTTACGCTTTATCGAAGCGTACCAGGTTGTAATTTACCTCGAGCGAAATATACGCTACGAAAAAATGTACAGCGAGTCGAGAGTATACCAAGAGAGGAATTTCGGTACAGGATTTCACGCGGTTCGGGTATACGGTAGGAGTGCTATATTCTACGTATGTTTTTCACGAGACGTGCAGATGAGCTTATTGTACGCGAAGAAGTTGCGAATATGGGCAGAGAAAAAGGGTTATAATGGAGTTCGTACCTATAACGTTCTCGAAAACGGGGTGAAAATTCGCGGAAAAGTTTCACGCAGCGATGGTTTACCCGAATAGTTGATAGATAGGAATAGTTTCGAAATGATTTGGCGATGACGATGACGGGTCTTCGGCGAGAAACGTGTAAATACGGCTAAATACACATAAGCATACGCTCGTGGGACCAAGTTTTTCAACGATTTTTACAACCGAGGGTTTTAGGTGCAATTTTTAGAGGATTTTGAAGAATTTTGTATGGAATTTTCTACGAATTTCGTCATTCGCTTCGAAACGAGCCAGATTAAATCGTTCGTGCCTGAGAAGAAATTGACGGTGGGTTTTTAACATTTTTCATGTGAATAAGATGTCCGTTAGGGTGGAATGAAAAAAAATATATACTTCGGATTTTGACAAATTTCAAGGTGGTGGTTCATTTTGAGTTTAAGATGAACCATAGAAAATTTTAGACCCCTAGCTCAAAAGGAGGTGGAACTGGGGGTGCTCAAAGTGAAGTCACTTTTGAAAAAAACGCAGTTTTTTGGCATTTTTGGGTAGAGCCACCTGCCTGGTACCTCGGTAACCCCCTGAAAAATTTCAATTCGAGTTTTTACACTTCTTTAGGTCATTGACCTCGAAATTGGATACCACTTATTGCCCTCTACCAGGGGGTTGAAGCAGATAGCTGAAAAATCGAGATTTTTGAATTACAAAAATATGAAATACCCTCCGCTTCGTACCAAACCCGAACCAAAAGAGCTCCTTTTGATGCAGAAAAATTATTTTGATAAAAAAAATTGAAATTTTTTCATTGCAGTCTCGCCCACTTTCCATTTTTATAAGAAATCAAAATTTTCTAAATTTTTCCATGTTGAAAATTTATTTTTGGAAAAATCAAAAGTTGGCAAGACTGCAATGAAAAAATTTCAATTTTTTTTATCAAAATAATTTTTCTGCATCAAAATGGGCTCTTTAGGTTCGGATTTGGTACGAAGCGGAGGCCATTTTATTTTTTAGTAACTCAAAAATCTCGATTTTTCAGCGATCTGCAACTTTTCAACCCCCTGGCAGGCGGCAATAAGTGGTATCCAATTTTGAGGTCAATGACCTAGGGAGGAAGAGGGGTGGCCGAGGTATCAAGCAGGTGGCACTACCCAAAAATAACAAAAAACTGTGTTTTTTTCAAAAGTCACCCCACTTTGAGCACCCCCAATTCCGTCTCCTTTCGAGCAAGGGATCTAAAATTGCCTATGTTGCGTCTCCAACTCACAATGAACCACCCCCTTGATTTTGGTTAAAATCCGAGCTTTGTTTTTATTTCCACTCCACTCTAATGTCCATGCTTGACTAGAAGAACATTTTGAAGATTTTTTGAATCTCAAAATCTCACACAGAAAATAGGATCAAATCAAAATTATCTACTTTCATTTTCCTTTTTGAAATTTGTTACAAATTGAAAAAAAAAATACACCCAATTTACCTGCTCATCTCCAAAAAAAGAAAGAGATGCAGTGCAAAAAGTTTAATTTCCTCCCCTTCCAATTTTTTATGGTTGCACCCAATCGAATAAAAAATAGTCAAAATTTCGAATTTGTAATTCAGATATTTCAGGGCCCGAAATAAGCCAAAATTGAAAATTTTCATACTTTTATGAAATTAAAAAGTTCCCGCCATTTCCATACTACCAATGAAACTATGAAAAATAGGATATACTTTTGCTCATTCAATTTTTCAAGTTCATAAAGTTGTGATATTTGAAATTTTTTTGAAATTTTCCATGTCCAAAAAATTTTTTGAATCCTGAAAAATTTTCCAATTCCAAAAAAGTCAGACAAAATATCTAAAAGTCATTGTAACGTATTTTCGTTGGCGAATTTCGTAATGGAATTTTCTTGAAAAATTTTCAAAATCCAATTACAAGTACAAAAAGTTGGTAAAAATCTGAAAATTTTTCAAAATTTAAAAAAAATCTGACAAAATGTCTAAAAATTAACGTTAGGTAAAAGCTGTCTGACAAAATATCTGATTTGAACCTTCTTGAAATTTTTCAAGTCCATAAAGTTGAAATTTTCCAAATCCGAAAAATTATTTGAATTCTCAAAAATTTTTCCAAGTCCAAAAAAGTCTGAAAAAATGTCTAAAAGTCATCGTCGAAGAATTTCGTCAGGTTTTTCGCGGAATTACCCATAGTAAAAGCATATCCTATGCTAATATCATATGCTAAAACAAAAATGCAATGATTATAGAGGACGTTTTTGATTTAAATTGAATGAAAAGGTGCACAGGAAACCAGCTTTCCAAGTTTTTCAAACTTTCAACAACGATTTCCTGAAAAATTATGTGATATTTCATTTGAAGGAATAGGTAAAAGAGCACAGCAGAATTTATAGGGATGATTTGGCCCTGAGCATCGAATTTGAAATTATCCAGTGGCAGCTGATCCTTATGATCTAAAACCGAGTGGCACAATGTTAGTTCGATATATCACCTCTGACCCTCTTGAAGGGGGAGAGGAGGGTTGAACGTGGATTTTCGTTAAAAATTTATGTTTTTGGCAGTTCTTAATCAACGATTTTGAAATACTTAGTCTAAATTTCCCAATTTCCAAAAACCCATTTCTTGGCCTCAAGTCCAAAAAATCAGCTGCTCTCGTTCAAAAAGTCGTTTGAAATCCGAATATTTTCTTAAGTCCTAAAAAGTCTGACAAAATGCCGTGAAAGTCAGCGTGATCTTTGAAATTTTTCAAGTCCAAAACTCAGTGATGGAAATCTGAAAATGGAGATCACATTCGCATACAAATTGTTAAAAAATCACCCTCATTTTTTTCTCGGGTACGAAAAGATTGACAGAATTTCCAACTAATTACTTGTTTAATTATCTGACAAGCAAACTGGAGCTAATAAAAATTAATCTATGAATTTATCTACATCTTGACCTCCCCTTTCTCCAGTTCCAGTCCAGCAACCCCTGTCAAAGAGCCGAAAACCACTCTAAAAAATTTTCCACCAACCAAACCCACCTATATAAACCACCCAATCATCAATGCTGAGGAACAAAAAAATGCGGTGGGCTCGTGCCTCGTGGTAATACCGCAGCCTGGCTCGTATCGAATCAATCAATGAAATTCGCGCCTCGAGTCAACGATCCATTTTTGGCGACGAGCGCGTAAACAACGCTTCGGAATCGCGTAAATAAAATTAGTACACCATAAAAAAGATAATAGGTACACGCATCGTATGCTCACAATCCAGCTCGGCTACTCTTAAACGCCTTCGCATTCTCGACAAAACTAGTGATTTTACAAAAACCAATGAACATGTATAATTACCGTGCGTACAAGACGAATATGGAGCTGTTCATCACATGGTCCGGCTCGGCGAGTTCTCGTCTTTCATTGGACATCGAAATAAAGCGGCCTTTTGTCGATAATACCTATTAACAAAACACCGAAAAAAAATTTCAACATTAGAATGCATAATTTCTCTACATTTACTATATAACTACATAGATAAGTTGCCTTGTTTTAGTTTTTCGAAGGAAACACACACACAATGTTCCGAAATGATGCGCGGAATGGAATTAATTACATTTCAAAGCGTTATTTATTGCTCGGCTAGTTACAGAATATACTACTTGTATGAGTGGTTCGAGCATAGTGCTGTACGGATTTCGATGCACAGTATTCGACTACAGAGTCGATGGTTTATGCTTTATGATGTGTTTTTATTGGCTGTTAAAATTTTTTTAATACTCGGATGCCCTCTATCCGGTATAATCTTAAGGCCGGAGAGTCTTGGACCGTGTTGCGGCGTATGTGTTATGTTTCCCAAAGCTCTATGTGTCCGCCCGGGCAACCGATAATTAAAACGTCTGTCCACTTTGATGTGGAAAGAATTTTTTCGATAGTTTTGTCGAGTGAGTGTGCATCGCGTGTTATTTTAATATAAAAAACGGTACTTATGTGCGACTGTACGTGTGGCAAGGCAGCAATGGAGGGGAGATTTTGTTTTAATTTGAAAAATGTCTCGATGAGATTAAAATTGAGGAAGTTTCGGCGCAAAGTTCAACAAATCCATGAGTGCATTTGTGTTAATTACTGGCAATACATTTAGTTGAGTTTATGGTTAAATTTTCAGCGTCAATTTTACCACTTTTTCACTTCAATTACCATAAATTACTCATAAAAATATGGAATTACCATAAATTACCGCATATTTACGGTAATTACCGAGCCATTGATACCGTCAAAATCAACTTTACGGTATTAGTACTGACCATAAACTTTTTGTTGACAAATTTTGATGAAAATACAAACAGAATAGTAATTACTGCGTATTTACAGCGTAATTACCCTGAATATTCGGTAATTTACCGATTTTTTTTGGTGTCAAATACCAGTAAATTTTTCAACATCTTCAACTAGCATTCCAAAACGTTTCAAATACAATATATTGCTACAACATTGTTGAAACAATATTTCAACATAATCTCAATATTACTGCAACAAACTATAACATTGTTACAATGTCGCTGAAACTTCTCTGCAACATTTTTCGAACTTTAATACAATATCAATGCGATATCGCCACAATATCAGTTCAACATTACTGCAACATTGCCACAACACGACTTCAAAATTCCTCCAACTTCATTATAAAATTGCTATAATATTGCCACACCACCAGTTTAGCAACACTACAACATTGCTTCAACAGCAATTCAACATTCGTACAAAATTAACGCAATATCATTGCAACACTTCCAAAACATATTATCATTATCAATACCACTGCAACGATGCTTTAACAGCAATTCAACATTCCTACAACATCACTGCAACATCACCAAAACATCATATTAGTTGCTTCAACAGTAATTCAACATTCCTACAACATCTTTACAACATTGTTGCAACATCTATACAATATTCAACATTCCTACAACAACACTGCAACAACACCAAAACATCATATCAGTTGTTTCAACAGTAATTCAACATTCCTACAACATTGTTGCACCCTCTACACAACATCACCAAAACATCATAACACCACTACAGCGTTGCTTCAACAGCAATTCAACATTCCCACATCATCACTACAACATTGTTGCAACATCTATACAATATCACTGCAACAACACCAAAATATCATATCAATTGCTTCAACAGCAATTCGACATTCCTACGACATTGTTGCAACATCATCACAATATCACAACAATATCGCCAAAACATCACATCAACCAGAGTTGGCCCGAGTCTGCTCGTAACAGAGACTCGCAAATGACTTGCAGACTCGGAGTCGACTCGCAGTTTTCTCTGTTTTAGAAGACTCGAACACGTGCGAGTCTTTTTTTGCGAGTCCGAGCCTCTTTTTTTTGCGACACCGAGTCTTTTTTTTTTAACTATTTGCGTTTCCTATGTAATTTATAATTGGTTAATCTTATCAATTTCCTTTGTGTGTTGCTGGTTGTTGACAATTAAAACGAAAGTGAAATAAAACTGAAACGCAAATAGGTAAAAAAAAAAGACTTGGACTCGCAAAAAAAAAAAGAAGGAGACTCGGAGTCGCAAAAAGACTCAAAAGCGACTCGCAAACAGACTCGCAAGCGACTTGGACTCGTATTGAGACTCTGAGTCTTTTCGGTATTTTTCACTAAAGACTCGCAGTCAGGAGACTCGGAGTCGTAATTTTCGAAGACTCGCGCCAACTCTGATATCAACATCCCTACAACATTGTTACAACTTCACTACAACATTGCTACAGCAGCAATTCAACATTCCCATAAAATCAATACGTGCCACATCAATACATTACTACAATATCGCTAAAATATTAGATCAACGCCACTACAACATTGCTTCAACAGTAATTCAACATTTCTACAACATCACTGCAACATTGTTGCAACATCTATACAATATCGCTGCAACAACACCAAAAAAATCATATCAGTTCCTTTAACAGCAATTCAACATTCCTGCGATATTGTTGCAGCATCTACACAATATCGCGGCAACATCATCAAAACATCATATCAGCATCCCTGCAACATTGTTACAACTTCACTACAACATTGCTACAACTCCCATTCAACATTCCCACAAAATCAAGACAATATCACTGCAATCGTGTTGCAACATCTCTACAATATAACTGCAACATCGTCAAAACATAGGATCAATATCACTGCAACATTGCTATAACCTTGATTTCAACATTGTTACCAAATTAATACAATATCATCACAATATCAGTTCAACACAACTACAATATTGCCGCAACACGACTTCAACATTTCGTCAACACCATTTCAATGCTACCCCAAATTACCACAATATCAATCGAACATCTTCGCAATAAACTTCAACTTCACCGCAACATCGTCTCAACAAAATATCTTTGTCTTTATTTCGGCAAGCACGAAAGTTTTCAGGCAAGACATCCCATATTTCACGGTATTAAGAAATAAGAAACAAGCAAAAGGAAAACCTCCATTGAAAAGCTCGTAAAATCCAAAAGCTCATTATAATTAAACATGATCCTACAAAAGCGAGAAAAAAAAGCACGATTTGAGTACGCTAAAAACAGGGAGTCAATTCCAAACACCCTCTAATACTCTCTTATATCTCGGTAATCTCATCATTTACCCCTCGTCATCGTTCTCGAAAACACTTCGGGCGCCACTATCATTAAAATTCAATTAAAATATTAAAGTCGCCAAAGCTACAATGTATATTTAAGAGAAATGCGATAGCTTCTTATGTACAAAATATTAAAATTCTTAGCTCCTCTTCTACTTCATTTCGTTCCTCGCCCTCGCCTCATCGTCAAATACTCCAACAACCTTATAATACTTAATCCCTCGACCGAATTAGAAAAGAAGAGCTGAATGTGCGTTTGTGTACGAGATTCCAGTCTCGTGTTCGTGTTTCGCTGGAGTTTGGTAGTTCGCCACCGCTACCACCTTCGCCACTTCTCGTTTCTCGTCGTACGGATATATCTCTATATCGAAAACATGATTGATGATCTTTTAAGGCTCACCAAAATGGCTGCTTATAATAAAATTGGAAAAACGTTATCTGTGCGCGCGCTAAAATCCCCGGGCGCCAATTACGTTTTATGTATTAGACGATGCGGTCGGTTTTCTTATTACGTGGATACGTTTACGTACAATATCGTATCGTACAAATATATAGAGCTAGGATGCGATGGGCTGGGAAAAGCGCGCCGCGTGTCTGGGGCTTTTTCTGCTTTTTCTCTTGCTTGCTCTTTCTACGTGTATACGAATGTGCTCTGTGCTGCTTGCTTCGTCCCTATGTAGTTGTAAAAAGTTTAATTTTTTCTTCCGCAACGTGTCTAATACAATGTTCAAGGAGGTGGTGAACTGAAGATGTTGCTGGGCTGGTGGGGTGTCTGCGTATTCCCTTGAACATATATTCTTATGTTATGGCTACCTAAGTTACTTAGGATATTTTTCCCAAGTTTTGTGGGGTCGAACATTTGTATCCATGTATCATGCAGTATTTCACGTTAGGGTTATAAATTATTTGCCCACAAACGAACCGAGCTGGGTCATAGAGTACGTATCCCTAATTTCGCTTCTTATATACCATTACTATACCGCAATTCTCACAAGTTAAGGAAGACTCCATTTTCTCCAAAAAATGGTAGTACATCTACTCTCCAAATAAAGGGAGAAATTTCAGCTATGAACGTTATCACGTTCAATTGTTTACTCAAAAATGTCCGTAGATTTCAAATTTACCATTGTTTTTGTTCGCAAAGCAATATTTAGGCCGGCCGCTATGCGTTGTTAAAAAAGTGCAAAAAACGTGATTTTTGCAAATTTGAAGGCCTCCTGTGACCACAAAAGCAAATGAAAACAAAAAAAAGTTGGTTCAATTACCTACCTTTTGAACTCAGACACAAATTGTCTGTTGACTAGTGTTATTAAAAAGTAACCGTATCTGCATGGATGTTGTAAGTTTTTCCTTCAAATTCTGATTCCCTCGCACTCCTAGCTAGAAATTCTAAAAATGATGCAAAAATAATATCAAATAAATCGCAAAACCTTCGATTTCAAGATTCCCTCTCCTCCTCTCAAATTATCAACAATAGCCTCACATCCATCTAAACTAAATCCGTCCAATCACCATCAACGAAATCTCCATCACGCTAAAATACGTCAAAACATCGCAACAAAAATAATACACCGTAACTCTCTGCTAATTTACCGTGCTGCGAGATCGTAGACGTAGATGACAAATTTCCCATCTCGTTAACGACCTACTCACGCCACTACGGTGAAAAAATCGCTCGTTTACGTCCGATTCGCGGAATTAAAAGCAAACTCGCGTTCTCCATATATCTTCTCGTTACATACACTTTCGCATGCATAAAACTTCACAAGAGGAAAAAAAATTTCGAATGCTAAAACAACGTCGTCGTCATCGTCATCGTCGTACGACAAAAAGATAAAGCAGTTACCACCACAGTGCCTATGTGAGTTTGCAGTTTAGTGTAAGTATTTAATAAATCTGCGTTATTATAACAGTACAGAATGTGCGAGGATGAGGTGCGCTGTAGCTCAGTGAACTGACATAAGCGTAATATATTTACGGCCGCAGTAGATAAGAAAATGTGCGAGTGAGAAACCAGGGATAGGGATGGAGTCGCGAGACAGATAGTATGAGAGGCAGCGATGGCACGAGAGGGCTATCGAGATGCTCGCGAGTTTCGACAGTGAGAGAGTGCGAGTTATACTAGAATATGTGTACAGTGTACGGTACGCGTATCTGTACGGTGCGGGACCATTAAGAAAAACGTTTCGAGTCATTAATAGCGAAATGTCTGGCGTACGAGCCAACGTTTAAAGAAAATTTTAACGCGTTACATACGCGGGCGGTCCCTTTCAACGCGGGTTAAATGTGTCATAAACAAAACAGATACGATAAATGAAAACTCCTCGGGCACGACCGCGCTCGCCGTAGGAGTACGTGGTACATATGTAGATGTGTATTGTTGTGTATCAATGTTAGGAATCAGTACGGGATGGTGGATTGGTAAGCCGAATTGAATTTAATTGTCTCAGAATTCAGTTTCGATCGCAAAAAGATACGAATTCAAGGAGAAATGAAATTGTGGGTGGAGAGGAACAGAGAAAGGGAGATAATCATTCCGAATACAAATTTCACACGAAGAAATTTTTTTCCGAGCATTAGGAAATATCACTGCTTTAAACGAGCTAGTGACTTTTTATCCAAGGAAAAAGATCATGAATAGATATTGGTACATGGATACCTATTTTTAAAATTCATAAGTTTTCAAAAGTCTGACAAAAAGTTCCCGGCATTTTCATTCTACCCGTGAAAATATAAAACATAGAACATGGTTTTGCTCATTGAATTTTTCAAGTCCTTAAGTCGTGATTTTTGAAATTTTCTTGAAATTTTCCAAGTAGAAAAAGTCATTTGAATTTTGAAAAATTTTACAAGTTCAAAAAAGTCAGACAAAATATTTGAAGTCATCGAAACGAATTTTCGAAAGTAAATCCGTAATGGATTTTTTTTGAAAAATTTTCGAAATATAATTCCAAGTTCTCAGTAGAAATCTGAACATTTTTCCAAATTCAAAAAAAGTTCGACAAAATGTCTGAAAGTCAGCCTTTGGTAAAAAGCTGTCTGATAAAATCGAATTTTTCAAGGTCAGAAAGTTGAAATTTTTCATGTCCAAAAATTCATTTGAGTTCTTAAAAATTTTCCAAGTCCAGAAAAATCTCACAAAATGTCTGAAAATCAATTTTCAAAGTTCAAAAAATCTAAATTGTCTGAAAAAATGTCTAAAAGTCAGCATTATCCTTGAAATTTTCTAAGTTCAAAAAGTCGATAGAAATCAAAAATCATTTAAATCATAATCCATATCCGTAACGCTAACTTTTCTGTGACTTTTAAATATTTTGTCAGAAAATATGTTGATGACATTTTAAAAAAATCCTAAAATGACTTTTAGGCACTTTGCCAGATTTTATAAAACGTACAGAAATTTCGAATATCCAACGCCAATATTTTTTAGAAGGTGACTTTTAGACTTTTTGCTAGAAAATCCATGACGTGTCTGTCTGTCTGTCTGTCTGTC
>FIZU01033135.1:0-14458 GCA_900064475.1 Pseudococcus longispinus
TTATTTTTGGTCCAAATCGTCATTTATTGTAAAAATTGTCATTTCAAGGTAAAAAGTGTCATTTTTTGTCAAATTTGTCATTTTTGGTCAAAAACACCATTTTTTTCAAAATTGTGATTTCAAAGTAGAAATTGTAATTTCAAGGTAAGAAGTGTCATTTTTGGTCAAAATCGTCATTTTTTTGCGAAAACTGCCATTTTTGGTAAAAATTGTCATTTCAAGGTAAAAACGGTCATTTTTGGTCAAAATCGTCATTTTTGGTCGAAATCGTCATTTTTTGTAAAAATTGTCATTTCAAGGTAAAAAGTGCCATTTTTTGTCAAACTCGTCATATTTGGTCGAAATTGCCACTTTTTATCAAGATTGTAATTTTTTGGGTCAAAATTACCATCTTTGGTCAAAATTATCGTTTTTTGACATTTTTATTTTTCTAGTCCGAACTGTCATTTTTTGTCAAAATTGTCAATCTATATCAAAATTATTAGTTTTTGGTCAAAACTGTCATTTTTTGGTCAAAATTGTGATTTCAAAGTAAAAATTGACATTTCAAGATAAAATGTATCTTTTTTGGGTAAAAATCGTCATTTTTTGTAAAAACTGGCATTTTTGGTCAAAATTGTTATTTTTATGTGAAAACTGCCATTTTCCCTCAAAATTCTATTTTCAAGTTGAAAATGATCATTTTTTGTCGAACTCGATATTTGTGGTCGAAATCACCATTTTTTGTCAAAATTATCGTTTTTTGTCAAGATTGTCAGTCAGTGTCAAAAGTATCATTTTTTGGTCAAGATCGTGATTTCAATGTAGAAATTGACATTTCAAGGAAAAAACTGTCATTTTTGGGTCAAAATCGTCATTTTTTGTAAAAATAGTCATTTCAAGGTAAAAAGTGTCATTTTTTGTCAAACTCGTCATTTTTGGTCGAAATCACCATTTTTTGTCAAAGTTGTAATTTTTTGGCTCAAAATTACCGTTTTTTGACATTTTTCTATTTCTAGTCCAAACTGTCATTTTTTGGTCAAAATTGTGATTTCAAACTAGAAATTGACATTTCAAGATAGAAAGTGTCATTTTTGGGTCAAAATCGTAATTTTTTGTAAAAACTGCCATTTTTGGTCAAAATTGTCATTTCAAGTTAAAAATTGTAATTTTTTGTCAAACTCCTTCATTTCTGGTCAAAATCATCGTTTTTTGTCATTTTTCTTTTTCTAGTCCGAACTATTTTTTGTCAAAATTGTCAATCTACATCAAAATTATAATTTTTTTGTCAAAATTGTGATTTCAAGGTATCTAGAAATTGTCATTTCAAAGTAAAAAGTGTCATTTTTGGTCAAAATCTTCATTTTTTTGTAAAAACTGCCATTTTATGTTAAAAATGTCATTTCAAGGTAAAAATGGTCATTATTTGTCGAACTCGTCAGTGTGATCGAAATCATCATTTTTTAAATCAAAATTATCGTTTTTTGTCATTCTTCTTTTTCTAGTCCCAACTGTCATTTTTGTCAAAATTGTCAATCTATGTCAAAATAGTCATTTTTTGGTCAGAATTGTGATTTCAAAGTAGAAATGACATTTCAAGGTAAAAAGTGTCATTTTTGGTTAAAATCGTCATTTTTTGTGAAAACGCCATTTTTGGTCAAAATTATCATTTCAAGGTATAAAATGTCATTTTTTGTCAAACTCATCATTTTTGGCGTCGAAATCGCCATTTTTTGTCAATTTTGTCATGTTTTGTCAAAATTGTGGTTTTTTGTTAATTGTAATTCTTTTGTCCAATTTGTGAATATTTCAGTCAAAATTGTCATTTTAAGGTAAAAGTTCAAAAAGCTTGACAAAATGTTTGAAACTTGAAAATGTCAGCGGTACGAACGGACAGACCCGTCATGGATTTTCTGGCAAAACACCTAAAAGTCACCTTCTGAAAAATGTTAGCGTTGGATATTCAAAAATTTCTTAGGTTTCATAAAGTTTGCAGACAAAATGTCTAAAAGTCATGTTAGGCTTTTTTAATTAAAAATGTCATCATCAACGTATACATAAAGTCTGACAAAATGTCTAAAAGTCACGTAAAATGTCAGGGTTAGGGACAGACAAACGGACAGAAAATATCTAAAAATGATTTTAGGGACTTTTTCAACGTAAAATGTCAGCGTTGCGGACAGACAGACGGACACATCGTGGATTTTATATACAGGGTGTCCCAGTTCAGAGTGACCGCCTTTCAACTGAAAACCTGGTAAGTAGGCAACCCATCCTGAGTCCAAGTAGATATGTGTGTCTACCCTTGAAATTGAAGGGGCAAAGTTATGCTCACTCAAATTTTTTCTTTCTAAAATCTTGTTCATTATTTTTGATTTGTCATAAAAATTTTACTACGATAGATAGAGGATTGCGGTTTGCGCCATTCGAAGGAGCATTCATTCCAGTTTTTTTTCATGCAATAGGTTTTTGGGTTAGTTGATCAAAAAACCCCAATAGCTTTTTCTTAAAATTAATCACGTAAAATTTTTTATGACAAATTAAAAACAATGAACAAGATTTCAAAAAAAAAATCGAATGAGCATAGCTTTGCCCCTTTAATTCCAAGGGTAGGCAAACATATCTACTCGGACTTACGATGGGTTTCCTACTTACCGTTTGGAAGGCGGTCACTCTTAACTGGGACACCCCATATATGGAATTAGTGAATAGTGATACCTGTTTATGAATGTTGATTTGTCTCAAGAGTGAGAAATTTTGTTCTTCTAAATATTTGATTTTACGAAGAGCATCTTCATCGGCCAATTTCTTCCTATTTTCACGTTTGATTTCCTATAAATAATCAAAGATTTAGAAATATCAACCAATGAGTTCTTTTGATGGTAGAATTCCGATAAAAATTACCAAAATTCGTTTCATTTGATTCTTAGCTTCTTCAATATCGGATTTCAACTTCTTCTCCGCCATTGCCAACTGGTGTTTTTCTCGTTTATCTCGATTTACACTTTTGTACATGTCGAGCAACAACTTCAATTCTTTTTGTTCGGTTTCTGCTTTTCTATAATCGAAAAAATGATCACTTCGAATATCTATCTAAACGTTTAGCTGTAAACGGACTGTAGAATAGCATACTTTAACTGATTCTTTAAATCTAGAACATATTCGTCTTCGAATATCTTCTCATCTTCCAATTCTTCTACTTCCAATAACTCTTGTAATTCTTTATTCGATCTGTTGAGCACTTCTCTGCATTCTTGTAACGTATCACGTTGTCTTTTTTTCGTTTTCGAGCATGTTTTCGAAGGTCCAGGTACAGGAGGTGGTGATTCAGGTGAACTGATTTCAGGCTCTTGTTTTATAGCTATGGCTACGATAGGCCTATCGTATAAACTAATCGAAGAATCCTGTAAAGAAATATTGAGTCATTGGAGGAATTCTCGAGTAGGGGAACTAACATGGTAGAAGGATCTGTACCAATAAATCATCGAAACTAGAATCCAACTTTTCATTTTTCACTTCAACTACAGCATCGTCTTTAGTTGGGACATCGATGAAATCATCGTTCACATCGAAACCGAAATCAGTTTCGTCGAAATCCGAACTGTTGCTGCCTTCGGTTTCTAGTTTGAATTTAGAATCTGCGTAGCTTTGCTTGCTCAACTAAATAATTCAGAAAGTAAAATAGAATTCGTTCCATTTGATAACGTTATCAATTCAGAACCTCTTACCAAGTTCAATTCGGTACTGAGTTCTTTGTATTTTCGTTTGTAACGTTGAGCTTCGTGCTTCAAATGTTTAGTATGTTTTTGCAATCGAATTAACAAATGTCTCATTTCTTTATTCAGAGGACCAGTTTGCTCATTAATGGTTGTATGGAATTCGAAATCATTTTTCAGTCGTTCGTATTGTTCACGTAGGCCAGAGTTTTTTTGCTGGACTTGGAGTAGATCGGTTTGTAGCTTTCTCAATGTCATCAAGTCTTCGGTCTAGAATTTTATTTCAGAATTATGATAATTTTATCGAAAATGAAGCACTAGAAGATTCAATAGAAGCAGAATTTGCTACGATAGTACTAGGAAAAATGATTTTGCCCAAACTATTGGATCAAATATCGAATTATTTTCAGTGAGAACAAACCTACGGCCATTTTCAAGAGCTACAGAAGCATCGAATAGTTCAAAAAATAAATAAATAAAATAAATAATAAAATAATATCATTCCACAAATCATCACAAATAAAAAAATGATAGAAAAAAACAAAATCAACGTAAAACAATAAAAACAGCAAAAAAAAAATCAAACAAAATAATCACAAGCCATCAAACTACTCAAATCACCTCGGTCATTTCCATTTTATTAACAAAAGTAGCATTCAAAGTTTGTATATGCGAATGATATTCTTCGATTTGATCCTTGATTAAAATGGTTTCATTATGTAGAACAGAAAATTGCGATTGTAGACACTTGTATTCGGTTGTTTCTTCGATAACTTCATCTGGTATATCATTCAACTGTAAAATCATTTCCAAAGTTAATATTTTAATTCGATATTGAAATATTATCGATATTTAGAATTACTTTTTTCTCTAGCTCTTCGATAGCATCCAAACTATTTTGATATTTAGCTCGTAACGTTTCCAATTCTTCGGCTCGATTATTCGTTATTTCCTTCTGTAATTCTAGTTCTTCTTCGAACTCTTCATTCTTGAGAAAAAAAAACAACCAAAATTATTAATTAAAGGAACAACCGTAGAATAAACGAAGGACAATACGTACTTTTTTACCACCCGAAATAGAAGAATCGCTCTTTGTTCGGTTACGTTTTCGAACTTTTAATTTCTCGAGTGTTTCGGCTGCTTCGCTCAAGTGACGCTCGATTTTGAATTTTTTACATTTCAGTTTCTCGTTTTCGTATTCTTTGTCATCGACACGTGATTTCCATTCTTCGTATTCTTTCAATTTAACGCTCAAGTCGTCGTCGATTTTTTGTTCCTGTCAAAAAAAAATAGAATAAGAAATACTTAGATAATTAATAAAAAAAAAAAAAAAAAATGAAATATACATTGGCTAAAATCTTCTGCTGATGATTTTGAAAAGCACTGATAATATTCTGCAATCTAACATTATCGTGAGTCACTTCGACGCAAATATTCTTCAATTCTTTATCGCACATCGGTTCCGATTTATCTCTGAACACCGAATCATTATCCCTTTTAGCCTTCTGTTGATCAACATAAGCTCTAATTTCATCATCATCGCCGAAAAATATCTGTTTAACCGGAGTCTTCGATTGAGCCACTACTTTATCCATAATTTCCGAAACAACGGCTCTGACTTCGTGACTAATCGAACCATCTGGATTCTTTTCTTCTGTATCGTCGTTGAATTTACCATTGCAGACGATACCGATATCGTGATTATGGATTGAATTATCACTACGATTTGAAGCTCGCTCTTTGCATGATTCATGATTACGATAAGAATCACAGGTAACTTTATTGGAGCTAGTTGAATGCCTATTAGAAAAATTTTTGGTAAATGAGGTAGTTTCTTTTTTACTCTCGGTAACTATATCTGTATCAGTTCGATCGACTGGTTTGGTTTCGGTTGACGATTCTAGTTTTATTCGTTTTCCGTCGTGTTTTTCCGATGCGTCGTGATTATTTACTTTACTGGGTAATCTTTTATCGTGATTATCGAAGTTGAGCTTGTGTTTGATTTTGGAATCGGTGTAGTCGATATCGTTTGTCGAATCGATCGAAGTATCTGCGAAGATGAAAATAATTTATTAAAAATCATGTTTTTATTAGTTGATCTATTTGAATAATTTTTAAAAAGTACCTTCACCAGCTTGCAATTTCAAAGAAGAAAGTATTTTATAGTTTTTCAATAACATATGATCATAGGCTCGAATAATTTTAGCCATAGCCGAAGTCGAAATCTGTACACTATTCATTAATTTCTCGTCTATCTGCGTTTCGTCCCAACTGGTCAACTCGTTGATGAAATTCAAAGCGGTTTCGCTTTCAACTGAAACAATCCATTAATTATCAGCCCAAACCTAATCATCAAAAGTTACCAAATCACTGCTTACTTTGATCGGTATCGTATTCGTCATCTATATCTAACAATATAGCTCCAACGTCGTCATTCAACTGATTCCAGTACGTATTAACGATATTCAAAACAGTCTCATCCTGACTCTGTCTTTTCTCAAGTTGCTGAATACGTTGCTGCAATTCGTTCTCAACTCGTTGATATTCTTCCAATTTCTAAACCGTAATTCAAATTATAACCTAATCGACGAAAAGTTGCCAAAAGATGGTAAAATCATCTACAAACCATCTCCAGTTTTTTATTTTGAAATTGCAACACTTTGTTATCCATTTCATCCAGGGTTGATATCGGACCTATACGTATAGGCTCGAATATCACCTTTTTATATACTTCGCCATTCTCTTTACATTGGAAGTCGATTTTATCCATGTTGGTGATCTTATCGAACGTCGAGTTCTCCATAATTCAGCCCGTTTATTCGACAGATTTATCACAGATCGATGTAACGCTGCATCTGTAAAAGAATAACAAACTTATCACGTTGGCTTGTCTGATTAAACACGCTGGAATAAACAAGTGAAATATATCGATTACCTCATGGCTCGCGTTCGTGCTAGTTTCCATTACCAAATGTTGGCCAAATTATACGGCATTTTTTACCCAATGCAAATCAAAAACAATATCAACTTTTAATAAGCTAATAAATGTAAAATATTACTCGTCGAGTTGAATTTCGCTTTAATATCCACCATGTTTGAGATAACAGAGACCACCGAACCTGGAGCATTTTTATTCGCGAAAAGATTAACTTGCGCACATCATTTTGAAAATCGAAGAGGGTAGGTTTTTTTGAGGGGTGAGAAATTACCGCCATTACGTAACTGAACGAAATTACCAACTTACGGATTGAAAGTTTTTGAACTTGATGGTTTTTTTTTTACCAATTGGAACCGATAGTCGGAATGGTTTATTATCAAGTAAACAAATAAACTGTATAGATAAGACGAGGTCAATGAACTTGACTTAATGTGGTTTCATATGGTTTGTGAGTTCGAACAAAAACTTGCGTTTGGTTTCTTTGAAAAGAATTTATTTGCATTTTAAAACACGAACTGTCAATTATAATTTTCCTAGGATTTTGAGAATGAATGGGAAATTTTGTTTGTAAAGATTTAATTTTGAATGGATTTGAACTATTAACATATTTAGCAGAAATTTGAGAAACGAAGGAGTACTGGAGAGGATTGCAAATATTGAGGAGTTTTATTCTTTTATTAAATATTCATAGAGTTTAGTATGGGAAATTATACATCATTCTAGTTCTAAAATAAATGGTGAAGTAAGATACTGAAAATATGTTCAATTTGGAGCTGACAAATGTCTGAATATTACATCTAGATTTACAACGAGGAAACGTTCGATATTCTCACGATTCTAGAATAAATATTCGAAGTTTTCGAACCCAGTTCACAATAATTTTGATGTAAATGTTTTAATAATCGAGATTTTTTTCTACTTGAAATAATTACGCTCAATGATAATTTCTCATTAACGATGTAAAAACAACGTTATGAGTATTGGAATTGCATTATGTTAATGTTGTTTTGAAATAAGGTTCATCTCATCTTCATGAAAATATTATATTTCACGCTGAAATTAATTTCAAGTAAAATCTCATCCGAATTTAACGACAATCATGATAATATGCCCTAAATTATCCTCGTTCGAGTATAAAACCACGAGAAATTATAATTTGAAAATC
The DNA here is from genome assembly GCA_900064475.1 of Pseudococcus longispinus. Classification (NCBI taxonomy): domain Eukaryota; kingdom Metazoa; phylum Arthropoda; class Insecta; order Hemiptera; family Pseudococcidae; genus Pseudococcus; species Pseudococcus longispinus. The sequence goes on from FIZU01033135.1 coordinate 7,799, forward strand.
TTCTCTGCAAAATATTCGTTAATAAGAACTACTTTAATAACATTTCGGAGTAAATTGATAATAAAACTCGACGAACGAGCCTCATCGAAACCGTATGACCCTTCGTCGTCTACATTTTTATCGACTTAATTTTCACGCCAGAATCTAGACCAAAATCGCAAGTTGGTACGAGTTGTAAATTCAAATTCCGACGTGAGCTTTCAACAAGTTATTCTGTTCCCTTTGAAGATACATATGCAACCACCACGTCACCTCTATCGAATAACCAGCATCACGTTAGAAATCAAGGCAAAACATCAATTTCGTTCGCTTCACTGATTAATTGAATCGGAAGATGAATTTAAAATCGTCGATTAACGTATATTTCGAATTATACATCGACATACGTGCATTTTATCATTGACCTTGAAATTCGAACAGAATGGAAATAGCAATTACATATAAGTCGAGTCATTCGAATAGGTCTAGGTACCAGCATATACTCTTTCTATAACCCTTTTTATCTTGTTCGTATTCATAACGCGGTTTGTTCCCATTTTTACGACACCTCCGGTCGTACTTTTGTTTACCTGATTAAACATTAACCGTTTTCTAAAAATAACGCATAACACGTACAATGCGCTTTAAAATGGTAACACTGCGGGTGCGGGTGTTTTCACCTAACTTTAGAAAAGAGGTACACATAGACCGTTATCTGAGCTGAAGGGTTTATTGGCCCCTTCGCACCGAAAACTATAAGTTAACAAAAGCTGCGTAGTGAGTAACGTTTATTCCTCAGAATTGCTTTTCAATTTATCAATCAAGACACACCTTTTATTCTTTTAAAACAGCACAACGGTAAGTATAACTCGTTTTATTGCTTTTATTCGGCGAAAAAAATTACCAAAAAATTAATCAGCTGATGTCGCAAAAATTTGCCGGTTCGATTGGCTATTTTTTCAATTTAAATTTAGAATTTTTTCAATTATTTTCGTTCAAGTTTTATCGCTTTTAAAGTAACACTTTAATTTGAATCGATTCGCGAAACTACAACGCGTTGGCGAAAAATTTCTGGGCGTATTTCATCCTACCATATGGTAAATTCGGTCCTCAAAATGGTGAAAAAAATTCTATTATAACACGAGTTATGATTTCGATAAACGTTTAGATCTAGAATTAGTACCAGCTGCGATAGGTATTTAATGTGAAATTTTTTTTTGAAAATTAATTTTATCCATCTTTCTTTCTAGAGTGTTACTTTGGCAGCTGGAATTTTTTAATAGCGATTGAAAAATCGAATCTTGCCAGAATATACATCGGAACATGTCGATAAGTACAATGTTATTTTAATACATTAGACTTAACGTACATGTTTCTATGTAAATTCTGTTTTTCCATTTTTTTCTCATCAGCTGCTATCAACAGTTATTCGAAGAAGCTCCCTGTAAAGTTAAAAATTTTTCATAAAAAAACTACCTAAGTAATACCGATTAATAAATTCGAAAAAAAGTAGGATTTAATTTTTTTATTTTATTTTTTCAGTTTCCATTCACAAAATGTGTTATTAAGTATTATTTATGATATTATTAATTATTTTTTAGTTATTATTTCGTTTTAATTTCATATTCGATATTTTTTGCTGAAAAAAATATCGATTTAAATTATAACAGCAACATCCATAAGGCAAGAATTTATTACACTGGTCTAAATTTAACTGGGCTAGGTAGGAAAAAAATAAAAAAAATAATTTCGTAAGAAGGTTCTCAGATGGTAAAAGGTTAACGTCGTTTATAAAAACTTTTCGATTGATTTAAAAAAAAAAAAAAAATCGAAGAAAAAACATTCTACGAGGGAAACGACGGTCTACGGTACGAAAAGGGTGTCGAAGCGAATTACTCGACGAAACAATATCCGCATAAATAATTGTCAAAAGCCCGTCAAACCGTTGGCGAAATAAAAACAATTTAGAAAATGTTAGAAGAAAATTTACATTTGGGTGGAGCTGAATTCCGGGTCAAGAGGACGGCATGTGGAAATACCAAGGCTATAATATTTAATTTATTTACTTTACTTAGTGAATGAAAAGCGGTGGTGGAAAAAAGGGGGTTTACTAGAATGAAATGATGGAAAACTGACACTATCGGTGAGATAAAGACAGACGTGCAACGAGAGTATAACTTATTCCCGGTACCTGATTCTGGGTTAGTGACGACGAGCTCCACCTTAATATTGATTTCTTGTTTTCGTGTTGCTTTTATAAAAACCAACTGCGAAAATAATCAGTTTTTTGTACATTTTTTTGGTGATTAGATATAGTACATTGAGACGATAAGTGTTAATAGATATTAATTTTTTTAAACCAGTGCTACCAATTGTTAAGTTTTTCGATTTGTGAACTTTCTTTGAACTTGGGGTAATCTTGACTTGACATTTTACTGTGTAATACGTTTTGCATGTACCATTTTGTAAGGCGCGCCATCGGAAATGTTACCACAGCGGACATTTCGGTGGACCGTTTTCACTCTACAGTACTTTATTCGATATTACAATAAAAAACTCTAATAACGGTTGTTTTTTTTTATTCATTTCTTTTTTTTTTCTATTTTCCCAGTTTTTTTTTCCTTTTTTAATAATGTTTAAGTATTTTTTTATTTATTAAGTGCAAGCATTTTAGAGCTATTGCCTAATATCACACACAGTAATTTTATTAGTTTTATACGTTGGTATTGTAGTTGAATTTATCGTAATAGTATTCTAAGATCGCTTCTAAGGTAATAAATTTATTCAAATTTTACTATTATTCATTTGTATACGCATATTGCAACGGCGCATGAGCAAAGCTTTATAGTTTGTAATGATATAAATTTTTACAACTATATTGTTTTTCTCACGTGCATCGTTGTGAAAGATTCCGCTTTACAGGCTTCGCGTCGACCACTCAAGTAATTTGCTTTTATTCATCATTTCGCCGGGTAGAACATAGAGTAATAAAAAAAAACTGCTAAATTAGATAAATAATGATTATTTATGGTAACGATTAAATAATTTTATCATTAAAATAAAATTAAATAATATATTATTTAGTTTAGCTTTATTAGAATGTAATTTTTTTATAATTAAATTCTTAAAAACTATTTAATTAAAACTTTTTTTTTTACGATGCTTAAATAAAAACCGCCTTAATTATATCGCTTTTTAATTTAATTACCGCTTATTTGGAAGCTGGATTAAGTATCTTTGGAAAAATATAGTTTGCCCTATATATTTTTTTTTCTTAAATAAATAATTTCATTTTTTTCGTTTCGTTTTATAAATTAATTTAACAAACGTGTCTCCACATTCCTCTATTATTTATTTCAACAGTATGTTTTTTTTTTTCATTCTAAAAAACCCTCGTGAGAATACAAAGCAAATGAGACGTTAAAAGTTGTACAATTTAAAAAAAAAAAAAAGGGACGAATTTCACGCATAAAACTTTACGACTTTATGAAACGAACAAGTTGATAAGGTAAAATTCATTAAAAATGATGTTTGGATAGAGATACGAAGAGCTATAAAATCTGTATTTTAATAAAAGCATCGCGTCATTTTTCCACGCGAAAATATTGTCTACGTAACCCTTTGCATTATACAAACGACCGACCCTACTGTCGTTCGATAGGCCTACGCTTGAATATCTTGTAATAAAATTATTCGCATAAAAAGATTTAGCCGACGTTGAAAAACCTCTGCCAATCCTACCTATTTATACGACATGTCAAAGAGACCTATTTTTTATATCTGTAAAATATATACTGATGAAATTTTTTTTCTATTTCGTATTTTCCCCCTTATACCGGGTGACTTCTTTATGTAGTCGATATTATTTGTAATGTATTAGATTCGATGTTACGTATGAGTAGGCCTAGGTATATAAGTTCATCATGTTTTCGAGATTTTTCAATAGGCTCGACTCGAGAGATGCGAATTTTATGCTGAGGTAAGTAGAATATTTTTTCTTTGATTTTTAATACATTCACATTCACCCATCACTAGTCGATTCGTCGATTGCGTTGTAATACTGTCTACGTATGTAAGTTATAACACGAGAGAATTTACCTATCATTACACCCATCAAATGCACGCAGAATACAAACAGCTGATGATACATTTACACAAGATTATTTCGTTGACAATCAGCGTAAAATACTTCACGATACAATCGATACATGAATATTTGCTTACGTGGCACAATAACACTGTAATTTCATTTCAATCTCATTTCGTGGGGTTTTTACAAGTAGGCCTAATATGGCGAAACTTCTAGTCTCATTTTCATTAGCCTCATTATATCTCGGAAAAAGAAAAGTTATCTGACAGTTCTAAACGTAAACTTCGCGCAGAAGCACGAATAAATCCAATTTTTCTTTTCATTATTTTCTCGGAATGTAATTTTAAATTTTCCGCTCCATTTTTACTGCCTATAACTCAAATTCAATTGTCTTTTCTCTTTCCTCTTTTCCTCATTCTTGCAAAGTTCAAATTAAAAAAACAAAAAAGTCAATATTCTTTCAAGGTACGATAATTATCTAGGTCGATATTTCAAAATACTGCCCAAAATTGTTCTACAGAAAGCCAAAAACAAATAAAAATATCTTTTCAACCTGGCTGATTTTAATACGTTGACTTTTTTATTATTTTGATAACAACAAATTGATAAAAAATTTAATGGAAAATTCAGAAAAAAAACCCAAGGCCCAAGGAAACGATTCATTTTATTACGTTTTCAGTATCTAAAAAATCAAGTTCCTTAAAAAAAAAATGTTGGTAATATAAAGTATCAAAAATGAATTCTTATTGCCTTTCACTTTCGGAGAATCCTCTGAGGTTTGAACCTCTGAGGAAAATGACTTCGGTATTCTACGACTACGAATCCAAAGAAGTAAGTGTTTGAAATTCACTCGTATACGTCTTGAAAACCGCAATATGTTTTAATTCAAATTCGTTGTAGATTTTTACCATTATCCATTCGGATGAAGTAATGCAAATCATTGTCGAAAACACTACGTCTAGGAAGAAAACCATTTACTATGTGAAACACATAAGACGTGTGATATCTTTGAAATTTTCCCCTGATCAAAAAATTCTTGCCATACAACATGAAAATACTTCAGTAGTAAGAAAAATTTGAGCGATATTTTACAATATAATTTATATAAAACTGTTGTTATTCTGAATGAAATTACGTTTCAGGATTTCATTACTTTTTATAATGGTACACAAGCGTCATCATTTACCCAATCTTCGAAAACCAACAATACCGAGATATTGGGATTTATCTGGGTCAATGGATCTGAAGTCTTATTTGTTACCAAAATAAGTTTAGAATTGTATCAGGTTCGTGAATTATTTCGAATATTGATATTTGGAATTTGAACTAGATATTGAATTAATTCGTTTGATGAAATCTGATCTTAGGTTGAATATGGTAAACGAACGTTGAAATATTTGAAATGCGTCAATATGAATATACTTTGGTTTTTGTATCATCCTAAAACGAACTTGATCCTTTTGAGTATCGGTAGTACGAATTTGCAAGCGTTTTATGTCGTCGATGGAAATTTTAACAAGTTACCAAAACTAGAAAGTGAGTTTATCGATTGTATTTTTAATTGAATTATTGTTATCGAGTATTTAATTTTCGTGTGTAAAATTTCCAGTCGAATACTCGCCGTTTCAAAAACAAATCAAGCCAAGTACGATTCATCAAAAAGATGTCATATTGACCTCGTGTTACGGTCACACCCGTGTCCTAATTTTCCAACATTCTCAAGGAGGCTCGTTTCCTGGAACTGATATTGTTATTTATACAATTAGCAAGTATGTTCTACAGTTCTGATGAAAGGCTGTGGTATGGTAAGGGGGTCAATCGGCCTTTGGTCGAAATTCAAAATTTTTTTCATGGCTTCTGATTTGTGATGGTAAAAGATGATTTTAGAGCTTATACGGAATCCTTGAGCTGCTAGGGTAATGTTTTAAAAAATTTTCAATTTTTTTGACCCTTACAATGACCTTGAAATCGACATTGGTAGTAAAGTTTTGGTGCGGGCAGTCTGAACATTTTTTTTCTCGTTTTCCAGACCATTTTACAGAACTCAGAATTTTTTCGGATTTTTGTCAGGGGGAGGGGGGGCTTGTCCCTAAATCTTTAAAAACCCGATTTTTAAAATCATTTTTCTCCTTCAATTAGGCCATTTCTGGTCGAAAAATTTTTTCTTGTAATATATCAGAAATTACACCAAAATACACCATCAACCAGCATTTGGACCCAATTCAGACGTTTTTTCCCTTTTTTCCAAAAAAACCCAAATAACGCCATTTTGGGAATCCGCAACCTCTTCAAGATAACCTAGGGTCCTAGAAATCATGTCTGGGCTTGTTCCAAGTCGATATCTCTCATATACTGCAATTTCAGCAAAATCGAGCAACTTTGATTTTTTTCAACTTATTTCTTGAAAAATTTTTCTGAAGTCCAAAATACTCAATTCTTGAAAATGAGCAAAAAAATCGAAGTTTCACGATTTTGCTGAAATTGCAGTATATGAGAGATATCGACTTGAAATAAGCCCAGACATGATTGTTAGGCTCCTAGGTCATCTTGAAGAGGTTGTGAGTTCCCAAAATGGCGTCATTTGGGTATTT
>FIZU01033154.1:0-10470 GCA_900064475.1 Pseudococcus longispinus
AAAAAAAATAGCTGTCGCGAATTTGTCAGAATAAATGTTGAAAAAATTGCTATCTTTCCTGGACTATGTAGTAGGGTCGTCAGGTTTCCTGTTTTGAGTGGGCCCGAGAAATTGAACGTGGGCCAAAAATTTTTACATATCGAGGGCATTTTGTGATCAGTCTATAATGGGAGAGGGGTGCGAACTAAAAATTGTAGAATGTTCCAGAAAATGAAAAATCATATTTTTTTCGTTTTTTTTTCAAAGTCAAAATTGAAGGCGCTAAGTAAAATTAAAAGTGGAAAAATTTGTAAAAATTTTTGCATTTCTCAACTTGTCCCTTCAATTTTGATTTTAGGCAAAAAATTTACATAACAAAAATAGTTCATTTTTCAAAGTAATTCCCCTGACTTATTTTTTTTTTTTAGAATTGTCATTTCAAATTATTATTATAGCTCCTTTAATTTTAAAGTTAGGCAAACAATCATAATATGAAAATCTGTTCAATTTTCAAAATACTACCCATTCCCATGATTGAAAAATGGTTTTGATTTGATTTTTTTCGAAAAGAAAGTCCCTTGAATAATCGAGATAGGCAACATGTTCATCCGAAGCCTTTTTTTCAGCAATACCCTGTTGTATTCAAATCTCGCGTATGACAGACGACTCCCGGAACACCCTGTATAACTACAAAGACTACCCAGTGATGGTCTGGAAAAAAATGACAAATTCAATAACCACAAAATTGCATCCTTTTCGCTCGAAAATACTTGGAAGTTTTTTAATAAGCAAATTTCCTTTTAAAAAAAAACCCTACCACGACGACAAACATGTAGAAAAAACATTACTCCGCTACTTTTCCATCCCAAATCATGACTTCATGTAACCAAAACAAAGTTTCAGTTGAGTTTTATTATTTTATATTGTCAAAATGTTGGTTTTGGGGTTTAGATTCCTTTATGATATTTTTTGCGGTTTTGAGTTTTGCAACCCTGAACACAACGTACTACATCATAAACACATTAACAGTATCCGACATCAATGAAATAATTAATTATAGCAGCGAATGTATAGTTTTTACTAGTTTAGTTTTAGCCATGTATAAGAAAAAAATCGATTTGAAAATACGAGTAAAAGCGGGAAACCGAGTTGAAAAAGGGGAATATGAAATTCGTTAGGGATGTAAAAATAAAAAATTCCAATCTCGTTTTTCATTTATCAATTCATCATCGTATCAATGCTCGATAGAAATGCGAATCATTCTTTAGATATAGGTTGACACGTACAAATCTATACATAGGTGAGCATAAATAAGTAAATATGCGTATGCCATTGTGTAGCTGTATACGAATACATCCGCATTAGCGAAAATTTCAACTACAAGTTTAAAATCTGTTCAACTTTTTGTCATGCGGTAAAAGGTAACATTCGTAGGAAGGTATTTTCAGCGGCCCAGTTCTTGGGAAATTATTAAACAAAAGCTAGTATACGACGACGCTTTGATATACAACGAAGCCCGTATCGTTTTATACGCGAATACAAAAGCTGGCCGGCCGATCTAGTCGTAGTCCGGCTAAAAACTTATCGAAATTCAATTATTCATTACCTGGTACAACTCTCGGCCCATTTGCGGCTTGCGGACCTGAACCGTAAATAACCTGCGACGGCGTTGCGTTCGAAGAAACAATAGAAATTTCTTCTAGATCTTGAAAAGCGTTTCGATTGTTAGTGCTCATGGCAATCGGACCTTCGGACTGTCTTCGATTCATTAAGTCACGCATCAAACGCATTCCTCGATCACGTTAGGAAAAACCATCTTGACGATACTTTTCACCCGATAAGGTATTTCACTTTTCCGCCGATAATGTTAATCCATCATCGTCTAACGTGAACGCAAAATAACTTCCAACAAGGATGCGTTTCTGTTATGAAATTTTTGCTTCGCCAATTTCGCCTTCGCCTTATATTCCAGAGCACACTCGCCGTATACGTTCTCGACACACGTAACAACGCTTCTAGTTGTTTTTTTTCTCTTCTGTGTTGTTGATTTTCTACATTTTCTACTCCTGTAACAATAAACGAGCAAAAAATATTAAACGAACGTTCTTCTTAGGCTCGAAAAGAAATCAAATTAGACATAATTTAAAATAAAATACAAATTAAAGGTAGCTGTAAGATATACTCGTACTGTGAACAAGCTGTATAAACAGATGTATTTTTTTTAATATAAAAAAGCAACATCCATATTCGCTAAAAAATAGCGTTCGCTTTGTGAAAAATGTTGCACGTTTCGACTCGAGAGTTTTCAAAACACTGACGCAAAATTTTGAGCAATTACGATAAAATAAATTGAAACATAACTTCGTTTGTGAAGAAAAACGACGAAGACTTTAGCGTATTCCAAAGTTATCTTTTCCAGTCGTATATTACGCTCATTACATGCAACGATGATACACAACTTTAAAGTTAATAAATTTCAAATAGATACACTCGAAACGCGAAGCATTTCCTACTCGTCGCCGAGATGCAAGTCGAGCATCTTGTTTTACCCAATTATTATCATAAAACTACAACACTTCTCAGCGTTTTACTCAAAAAATACAATTTTCTACAACACATCCACATAAATCAACCAGCACATTATTTTGTGTCAAAATAACCGCATTATTTGTAGCTGGAAATGTGTCAGAAATAAATTTTCAACTTTTTCTTCACTATGGTTGTTGGGGAGAAAAAAAAGAAAAAGAAAAATATTATCAGGTACGAATTTAATGCTTGAATGGTAACGTTTCGTTATTGAGAAAGTATCGAAACCCGAAGCAAAAGGAAAAAAAGTATGAAAACAATTTCATTTGATTCGAATGTGTCTCCACAGGAACATTTTTAGAAATAAAACGACCTCTGTGTCACACATGTCTTTACTTTTCCCACTTTTCCTTCTTTTACTTAACTCTCTTCACCGAAAAATAGAAACAAAGTTTCCAAAAAATATAAAAAAACGCAAACAAAATCAAAAAGCAACGAATACCGCGGTGCAACCAGAAAGTTGTTTCGAAAAATTTCCAGCTTATGTTTTCATTTCCCGTATACTTGAGTCAAGAACATCGTAATATAATGCATTTTGATAGTAAATATATTAAAGCTGGAAGCCGTTGTTGAAATTGTTGCGATTGAGTATCGGTCGTGGTATGTTTCATCATTTCTATCATCGAACTTGCATATTTCATACAAACCTGCAGATATTTGTCCAACAACGGACACTGCGATGGATCAAATTATTATACGTATATTTGATATGGTTATTCATACTTCCAAATATTTAAATTTGTAAACAAAATTTCATTATATGCAAATTTATCGGCGTGGAAAGTACACCTGCGCGTGTTTATCTAGGATAGTAAATGTTAAGTACGCGAGATGATTTCGAATATGAAGATTCAACAATTTAAAACCGAACGGCGAACAGAATTATTTCTCAAGGAAACTTTTACATTATTTCACATTACTAAGTAATTAGAAAGTTTTTCCAAAAAAATCGTTCATGCAGAACAGTAAAAAAAAAAACTGAAAAGATTGGATCATACCCCTAACCCCACACAACAAAACAAACAAACACAACACGTATCTTACAGCGATTGGTTTGCTTTGTCAGTAAATCAACCAATTAAAAAGAAGAGTGATAAAAATAATATAAAGCTTATCAAAAAAGCCAAAAAATTAAATTTTAATATTTTTTTCTTCAGATTTATTTTTATTTTTTAGACATTTTTGCATTAATTTTTGCGAATTTGCATGTCTACAAAAATTAATTACACATAATTATTACATTTTTATTCTATGATCATCAACTATAATTCCAAATATGGTACTTACTGCCCAATGCTTTCGATATTAAAACTATCAACTGATTTCCTAAATTTCTACTGGTCAAAATGTACTTATTTAAAAAAGGAAAGTGAATTGATGAAATCGACCGGTAGGAACTGTATATAAAATACAAATAAATTTCGACTCCAACACAGGCAAAACAAATTCTACGAAATAGAATCGAATTTATTCCCGGGTTAAGTTCACCGCTACCGAATATTTTTTGGAATTATTCCAATATAAAATGAGTAATAAGGGAGCATTTGGTGAAAATAAAATCGAAATATAAAAACCGAACATAAAAAGAAACCGAAGCAAATGGTAAGTATATGGATTTATCGAAAACCTTGCTGAAAGTTCACTATGTAATACTTGTATGTCTGTGTATCACTTTGTACATGCTGTTCGACTTTCAACTTTTATGTTGATTATTATAACCATGTGTAATACAAAGGTTTTACAGGGTTTAACGTACGACATTAGTTTTCAAAACGTTCTCTTCTTCGATCTAATTATCAAAGGCCACAAGTGGAAACAGTTTGCATTGTTTTCAAACAACGCAACTCGTTCAATGCATTTGAAGTAGAAGTAGAATCAACCATTCAATGAACCCGTTAGCGTTGGAAAAACACAAGATGCATAACTCAACGTGGCTGGAATGTTACACTTTCAAAAGTAAAGATAGGCATTTTATTTAACATTTCTATTTGTCAAAGAAAACGCGTTCTTTATTTATATTTTTCTAACGTAGCTTTGTTTTTCAAATGTCTGAAAAGTGGCGTAGTTAAAGAGGGTTTGAGGTCTGAATTCTCTTTGACAATTCAAATGTTGAAAATTATGTTTAAATTCTCTTTTTCAATTGCTTTTTTTTCTTGAAGATTTTCAACCGCTGATAATTCGAATAATGAGAAAAACAATGTATTGGTTCTCAAACTAGGTTTTTTTCAATTTCGCCAGCTTCACCCGAACTGTAGGTATAACAATTTAATAATTTACCTACTTAAAAGACGGAACGAGCCAACTTGAACCTTTCTTCTACCATTATAATTTATTGAAAATTGTAAATGGAAGGTTTAATGTATAGAAAAATGAAACCTATTATCGTAACTAAGAAAATTTACTTGGAACGAAAATAACCGACTGAGAATAAATGTGAAAACGGGTTAATACTTTGATACGTAAATTGACTTACGCTCGAATAAATAAATTTGAAACTTAAACGCCAAAGATATTCAACTTATTGCTGGTCAATCGAAGTAAAGCCAGAATAGCTAATAAGAGGCATATAAAATGCAAATTAAATGAAAAGGAAATCTCCTTGGTACTTGGACTTCCTTAAAATAAACTATTAAAAAAAGGCAATATTGATTGAAACTTTAGAGTAGCTTCGAACAACTTGAATTTAATGTAAATTTCATATCAAATATAAATTTTTATCCATGATCTAATAACGATGTATGTTAAAGTAGGTACGGTTCACAAGGAAGTATTGTTTAAAAACATAATTCATTTTATTCCCTTCATTTCAAACAATTGTTCGAGATTCGTAAAAAAACAAAAATGATCAAATAATTTCAGATTTAGGAAATCCTTTTAATAGGCCTGACAATTTGAATAAAGATTCTCACCTCATGATGAAAATGCCCTGTATTCTTAATATGTACTTCCTTTCACACGATCACGTGCAGATTTAATAAACGTGTAAAAAAGATATATCAAAAGTACCTACTTATACTATCTAACTCATTGAAACAAACACCAAAGTAACGTAACGTTACAACTTTTCAAAAGCCAGAGCATCAATTCACAGTATATTCTGTCGCAGATTTTATGAATAATCCGATGAAAAATTTCATTTTCAAAAGATTCGTTTTCCAGGTGACGAGCCCGCATACCTAAAACTTCAATAAGTGCAAACCACATTTTCACTTTTACATAATTTACGGCTGTTGAAAAGGCTAGAATTTTGCGTCAAATAAGCTTATGTATACTACTAATTGCTTACTAAGCGTTTCTGTTTACTCAAAGGGAACAAATTTAAGGATACGCACGATACGTTCTGTTTTCCGAGCCCATTCTAGGTGCAGTTATATCAAAAAATATCGTAGCAGAGAATATGAGGGGTATTTTTTCTACAGTATCGATATGTATCTAGCTATCTAATTAATGTCGAATTGCTATTTAAAAGCGTTCATCGAGCAAGCACAGGCATGAAACTCTTCGAGTATCTAAGTAAGCAGATGAATTTACCATAGATAATTTCCTCAGCAACGAGATATCCGAAAATGCAATCAAATTAGAAATTTGTACATGGCACCAACCGCGAAAAACAACCACGAAACAACGACAATAACCCGCTACACACCGCATTTTTCGTGATAACTGTTACGTTTAGTTTAACGCCGGTTCGAAGATGATGAAGCAGTAGCTTGGAAACTGCGTGCGCATTGTTCATCTCCACGAAAGCGCTGTCATCTAAACGACTCGCGTTAAGTTTTAAATTAATTCGGGATTTCCTTTTTTTTCTCCCTGAGTAAATAAAAAAATCTACGATCACAACTTTTTGTAAAAAAAAAAATTAATGAATAGTAATTCGCAGAAAATATTCCATCTACATATTAAATTTCGGCAAAGGTGGTGTTTAATTGAGCTTGGCTTTCCGAGCTTCGTCGTTTTGAAAAATTTGACCTGTTAAGATTAGGACAAATTTCACTCTAGTGACATAATTGTTGTATCACTGATGGAGAATTAGTTTGGGTGAAGGAACATTTCATAATACTTTGAAATAAAACTTTTTTTCTAAAAGGGAAAAGCAAGTTCATATCATTTGATCGAAAAACTTGTAGAAGAATTGACCTAGTTTCGTTCTTCCACTTTTTTTCAAAATATTGCGCCTACATCATTATCTTCGAAGTTATCAAAAAAATGTACGAAATTACAGAGATTATCGAATTTAATAATAACATAGTTCTGAAAATAATTTCAAAATAAACCTCTGAATGTTCAGTTATCAGTTTATGTATGCGTACGTAGAAATATCCAAGTGAAGTTATAATTTCTTTAGCACTGGAATGTTCAACGCATCTTCAATTATTACGCCGATTTTTAACCTTCATAAAGTGGAAAGAAAATTTCTGTACACGTATTCAATACAGCGAATAACAATACGACTAAAAGTATTATTTTTAATTGGTATAAAATATTCAAAACAAAGGACAAAATATTGAAAGAATAATGGTAGATTTAAGAATCAAGATTTTCTAGTTATTCTTATAGTATGTAGTTTAAAATTGAAATATTAAACTGCTATAAAGGTGAAGATTGCTGCCATTTTAAATAAATAAAAAGGTAAATAGACACAAACGAAACCTTGCACCGTTTAAAAACTATATCGATTAATTCAAACTTAACATCTAAAACGTACAAATAAAATCAGAATTATCAAAATAGAATTAAATAAAAACTAAACAAAGATATGTAAAACAAAAAGAAAAAATAATAAATACTTTTAGATCATCATTAAAAAAAACGAAAAGTAATCATCTTGTAGGATTAAAATAAAAAGAAAAAACAGCGACGACTTTTTCAAAAAATCTAACATAGAATGGTTCAAAGTGGTTAAAAGTGTAGAAAAAAATCCGCACCAAATGAGTAATTTAAAAATTGTAGGTATTCGGTAAAGTACATCTTAAGGTTGGCAAAGTACACAAGATTTTGATCTACTCTGATCAATATCTACTAAACGTCTGGGTGCAGATGAATTCGTAGGACGTTTCGCTAAATGACCGTATTGAATACCCGAAGTACTTTTTTCCGGATCCAATTCTCCTGAAATCGAGAAAAAAAGTGCATTTGTCAATGATGACCGTAAGAACATCATAAATAATTGTATCAATATTCAAACCTGTTTCAATCTTGTTGACGATTTGTTTACAACACCATAAAAATGCTTCTTCTACATTCTCTCCTGACTTAGCACTGGTTTCCATGTAGATAAGCTCTGAAATACAAATTATTCTAGGTAAGTATTTAGATGGCTGACGATTGATAATGCTTATCAACAAAAAATATTACCATTTTCGTGTGCGAATTGTTCCGCTTCCAATGTGGTTACATCTCTTTCGCTTTCTAAATCTTTTTTATTACCAACTAACAAAATCACAATGTGAGGATTCGTCAAGGAACGTGCTTGCTCCAGCCAATTGTGTAATGCATTAAAAGTATTTCGGTTCGTAATATCGAACACTAACAGAGCACCAACTGAACCACGATAATAGCTTCTCGTAACAGCTCTAAATTACAAACAAACGATTGATCATGTTTCAGTAATTCAAATATCAACGTAATGTGTGCGTTTCGTTTCGTCATTGAAATGAAATACTTCTTAGAATGAGAATTTAACGATAACGTATAAAAGTCGAACGTGTAATTAAACTAGCCAAATTGAAAATCTTACTGAAATCTTTCTTGACCAGCTGTATCCCATATTTGCAATTTGACAAATTTTCCACCAGTGTCAACGATTTTTGATCCAAATTCAACACCTATTGTGTGACTGCATTCAGCTTTAACTAGAAGGATGGAATAATAATTTAGTGATATGCACTTCGAAGTGAAACTTCATCAATCGTAAACTTACATTTCTTCTCGATAAACTGACGAAGTAAACATGATTTACCACTGCCTACTCCTCCAATGATGAGAAATTTCAACATATAATCTGAAACAAAAGATCATCTTTAGTGCTTTTCACTGATGAAATGAATACAGCTACAAGATTTTCCTTAAAATATATCACTTCGAGATGGTTAATTTCAATTGGAAAACAAATAGTAATGAAAAATCATAATGATTTAGAACTGAGTGATACAAAAATAAAGAGATTTACCATAAGCCTCTGACATGTTTGAGTTTTAAAACGTCAGCTAAACAATCTTCACATATGCTAAGCAAACACAAGTTTCCAGAGAGTCCTTCGGAAAACGTAAAACACTACTTTGGAATTTTCTCAACCAAGAAAACCATGAGAAAACCTGAAAATTTTATGATTTTTATGAGATCATCACATCGCATTTATCAATTTTACGCAATCTGGATTGGACGGCTTTGTTTACTTTCTCTGTCCTTTTCAGTGTACATTTGCACTCCTATCGTGCCGAAATTCAACTATAAATCGAGGAAAATCAAGGCTCAGTGGAAATTTGCTCACGGGGGTCAGTGATAACGCGGAAACGCGGGAATAAAAATCAAAATTCGAAGATCAAAAATGAAAAACTTTGAATTTTGCTGCATTTTTAATAGATTGAAAGCAAAATACGAACTGTTCACAATGTGTGTACTGTTTCTGATTGATAGCAGTTGGTTTTACCTGATGACTGAATGGCTAGAAATTGTCATTTTTAACTCGCATTTGTTCAATTTTTTTTCAGAAGAAAATAAGGCGTGAGATTTATGCATTCGTCGATATTAGAAACAAAACAGTGCCGACTGCCAAGACCAGAACATTCATTGGCCGAACTATGCGATTCCTATACATAATCAAAATTAAATTCTACATGCAACTGCAAGACACAAATTCGATTTTTTGATTCTGGAGCAGAGACGGGCAGATCGCGATCTTTGATCTTATCTTGATCAAAATTTTTTAATCCAATCTTTTTTTGACGGCACTGACCACTGAATTCAGGAATTTCAAATGAACTTTTCAGTTTTTAGTGAACTGAAAAGTGAAAAGTGCATTAGAAATTCAATGCCATTGTAAAACAATATAATAGGCTTTAATTTGATGAACTTGAAAGTTGATCTGTTTTGAAAAAGATCGCGCACGATCTGAACATTTCCTTGATCTGATCTTTTTCTGATCTCGCTGATTTTTTCGTGATCTGATCTTTATCTGATCGGACTTTTTTTTTCATTATCTGCCCATTTCTGGTTCTGAGTAATCCACAATAAATTCTACTACATCACGTAAATTTTTCAATATTTCATTCATTAAATAAAATACAACTGGAAGGTATTTGAATTGCGTTCATTTACGTCTTTACAGAAATGAAATATCTGCCAGCTGACCATCTGTGCGAACTTAAAGCTGATTCACCGAACTTTGGAAATTCTTTGACAGGGTATCCAGTTTTAAAAAAGGAATCAGAAAAGAAAAACAAATACCTACGAATATGAAACTATGCATGTGTATAATAACATAGAATCCAAGAACAGATATATAAGTTTGTGTGTAAATTGAGTAGTAATCACTTTTCAAAACTATAAGTAATAATTAGAGCTTTGAATTTTATGAAATTTCATATTTGTCTACGGTGAAGAAAAAGTTAATATTTCAAGGATCTATACGATTCATGAAATTTTCTGATGAAAGAGCCCAATTTCATTTTGCATATTTTGCTAATTTTCGCCTTTTTTTTTGCATATTTTGAGGTTTGGCTAAAATTAGACCGAAGTAATTGATTTCTGGTAATTTTTTTCCAAAATTGCCAAACTACAAAAAATTCCACCAAAAAGTGTTCAAATTTGAATAAAAACTATTGTTTTTGATTATTTGCTGCTCGATTTTTCATTTAATTTCAATTTTTTATTGTTTACGCTTTTCAGTTCAAAAAATCCTTTCCA
>FIZU01033164.1:0-35324 GCA_900064475.1 Pseudococcus longispinus
TTGTGTCGGATCCTGTCGTTTACATTCGGGAAGGTGGGTCCCGCCCATCACAGCTGATGTTTACCTCCAGTTAAAAATGTAGAATTTCTTTCATTACGATTTAGAACGTCGAACAGAACATTTTTCGCGGATTATTAATTTTGTGAGTTATGTTCAAATTGATTAGTTTCCCGTTGTAATTTTTTTTTAGGGAATGTAATGTGAAAATGTGGTTCATGGCTACATCCCTTGGGGTGTGGACAGATTATTTTGTTTTATGTAATTATTCTGTAGAAAAGGATCTGCTTTATCATATACTGAAAATCCTTCTCGATCCGCCTACCCTGAGTACATTTTTTGAGGTTCCAGTTAACCGAAAACCAGTTTTTGCCTTTAGCTCGTCAAATTCGACTTTAGAGGGAAACCACCCTTACTAAAGTCAATCCACATAACATTTTCAACAAATACTTTAAATTTTTTGCATTTGGAAAATTTCGAAGATTACGGTGATTTTTTGAAAATTTCAAAGATCTTGCTTACTTCTTATCAGAATGTTTTGGACTTGGAAAATTATCAGATTTTCACTGACTTTTTGGAGTAGAAAATTTTCTGAGATTATTCTGAGTTCGGAGGCGAAATTCCGTGGTGTAGACTTGGAAAAATTTCAGATTTTTAATGAATTTTTGGAGTTGGATTTCAAGAATTATTTTCAGTTTTACCTGAATTTTTGTCAGAGAAACACTTCACTTCATACTTTTTGAAATTGGAAAATTCAAAATTTGTGAGATCACACTGACTTTCAGACAGTTTGTCAAGCTGTTTTAAACTTTCTGGACTTTGAAAAATTTTTAAGATTTCAAATGATATTTTGGACTTGGAAAATTTCAGAAATTCTGACTTTCGATTTTGAAAATTATTATAAAGTGGTCAGTTGACTTTTAAAATTGGAGAAATTTATAGATTGTTTCAAAATTCGACTTTTAGACATTTCACGAGACATGATAACATTGTGTCCGACTCTTTGAACTTTCAAGTGAAATTTTTTTTAAATTTAAGTTATAGGAAACCTCATACAGGAAAATTGATAGGTAATTGTGATTCGATCCTATTCTTTCTGTGAAATTTTAATTTTCACTGGTGAAAATGAACTCGTGCGCTAACTTGACTCCAGTCTACATAATGCAATGAAAAGTTTTCAAATTTCATATATCACGTCTCTCCTGGGCACAGAAATGTTAACGAGGACTTCAAAAGCTCTATGAAGTACTGTAAAATAATGGTTCAATGTTTTATGCAGCATTCCGGAATCGGGCAAAAGACAAAAGTAACTCATTTTTAATACGAGTTCCTGATGATAAAATTTTTTTCAACATTCAGTTCAAAAATATTACCTACACTGGAAGATTATCTATTATTAAAAATTTAGTAATTTTCAATTTCGAAGCCTCTTTATTTCTCATTTGGAAAATTTTGGTCAAAGAATCGTTTGGTTCGCTGCGTGTGGGAAGTGATATCGCTGAATTCGGATAGCACATCGGATTATCGATATTGTTAGTTCGGTGTCTATTTTTAGCCGCTTTTCCCCTTTATACGAGGAGGAAAAGCTTAGGTATTGTGTTCGAATTTACTTCTCATTGTGGAAAAAAAAAGGTTTGGATGTTTTTATAGAACGTGAATACTGCGAAGGGAAATCATCGAGGTATCGGATTATCTGCCTGTCATATCCGGTCTTCTTTTCCTATAAATTTGACTGAGTCAACTATCGGGGTATATAAATTCGGTGCGGTGAGATGAATTGGTACGAGGTTCTGCGATATTGAATGATTGCAAAATACATCGTTGTTTTGCAATTATTGATATGAATTTCTTGAAAAAAATATACTAATTAACTCCTATTTACTCTAGGTAGGTATTCTTTCGATTCGACGATTGATACCTGTAGGTAATAAGTTGAGAAATTTTCTCTAAAATTATGAATCATTTATTACATTAATTAAACGAAACGCGGTAAAACCGAAGAATTTCTTCAAAATGCAGTTCCGATAAGTGAAGGAGTTGAGCAATTTGTAGTTTTGAATATATTACTTACAAAGTACTCGTATACATATGCAGATAACAATTCAGCACGTATAACGTGTCACGAGGTATCGAGTAGGCGGTTAGGTCAGTGTACTTTGGCGGTTCAATTGTCTGACATTTCATTATCATGCGATTGTCACCGTACATCAAGAGTCAAAAAAATGTCTCTTCTTGATTTTGTCTCGCTATTTATGTAATGGAATTTCTTACGTATTCATTTGCTTACGTTGCTAGATCGTTATTTAGTTAACTTTCTTTGTTGATGTGGAACTAATTTTTTGTTTTTTTTGTATGTTACAGAAGATGTTGGCCCCTACAGAAACGTTGATATAAATTCATCCTTTACTCACCTGTCACAAAAAGGTAAGCAAAATATGACGATATTTTTTACGTAATGTGAAATTTCAATTTTAGGACTTTCCATCAATCATCGATCACTTTAAGCACTTAATTTAGCTTGATACGAGTGATCTACCTCCTTCTTCATCGCCACTATCAACGATAGAGAGAATCATAGGAAAATTAGTGGTGCTGAAAAATGGAAAAATTGAATTGCCAACATCAATTTTCCATTTTGAATACAGATTTCTCATTTTTCTGAAATTTTATACAAAATTTTCAGAATTTTTTCACTTGATCGTACGATTTTTTGAATTTAATAAAAAAATTTCCATCTTTGAATATTATTCAATTGAGTGAAACCTAATTTTTCCAACAGGAAAATGCATTTTGACAACTTTGGAAAAATGTTCTACCCTTTTCTCTTTTGATATTACTAATATCAGAAGATCGCTTTTGACAATTTTGCACAAATAATTTCCTAGATCAAGAACATCTTCATTTTTGAATGTAATTTACAAATTATTTGTGTTCATCACAAAACTTCAGGCGAATTCCAAAGCCAAAAAACCAAATAGCGAATAAAAACTGAAAGTACTCGTACTTGAGAATGTTAGGCATACATTTTCAGCTGATAAAAGTTCTACCTACCTGCCTGTTGTTCATATTTCTGCGTTATTTTCACGAGAAATTTTTTTCCTTCCATCATTTTGTTGTAATATTTTTGAAAATACGCCTAATAACTCATGCGCATATTACCATTATGAAAATTGATTTTACCTGGAACGACGGTAGTTCTTCAGTCACTTGTTTTCTTTAAAAGTTGAAAAAAAAATTATCGGCGTAGCAGGAGTACCAACAGAGTTGTAAGAAAAATTCGTCGAATGAAGTATAAACCACCCTATCTTATAATACACCAACCTACATACTTTTTTTCATTTTAATTATTTTCTCCTTTCTGACGTTTCGAATGAAATTGCTTTCTTAGTATTTTCTTCTCTCAACTTGATTTTTTAACGATTCGTGAAAATTGCCTGAACATAAAAATGATATTATTTTTGACAGAAATGACCGGAAATTCACCCGGTAGCAGTCCAACGGTCAACCGAAGAAGCGAGTTCCTCAATAGAAGTAGTATTAAAGAACAAGCCATTCAGCAGCAAATTTTGCAGGTATTGTATATTTATTGCAAATTGGTATAAAATTTCTATTCGCGTTTCAATTCCGCAATTTAATATGGTTCATTTGCAGCTGAAAAAACAACAACAAATGCAACAACAAATATTACTTCAACATTTTCAAGCCCAGCAGCAGCAGTTAGCCGAACAGCATGAACAACAGTTGAGGCAGCATTTAAAAGTTGGTATAATTTTTACGACTCGTTGAATTTTTTTTTACGCCAATTATTCGTCATTTTAAAGCTGAGCAATCTTACTCAAAAATAGTATTCCCATTTTCAGGAATTGTTGGAAAAGCAACGGGA
This sequence comes from Pseudococcus longispinus, assembly GCA_900064475.1. Taxonomy (NCBI): domain Eukaryota; kingdom Metazoa; phylum Arthropoda; class Insecta; order Hemiptera; family Pseudococcidae; genus Pseudococcus; species Pseudococcus longispinus. The sequence goes on from FIZU01033164.1 coordinate 3,881, forward strand.
AGTCGAAGAGAGAGAGCAAAGAGAAAGACGAGAACTGGAACGAATAGAATCCTTAAAGAAGAAAGAAAAGCATGAGCAAAGTGCAGTTGCATCATCAGAGGTTAAACAGAAATTGCAGGTAGGTAAACATTACGAGTACGATGCTGACGTATGGTACTTGCTACGTATTGTGTATGCTTATTTATATTCATTCATTATGAAATCGATTACGATCGAACAACTCTGCAAAAATACCCGAAGAAATGTTCGTTGTTTCGGTATTTTTTCGTTTGTACGATTGTCGATTATTTTGCGAATTTGTTAAGGGTGTTTTTATAAACGTGGGTGTTGGAAATCCTCTGTGTGAATTATTTCGAGATCCTTTCCCTTTCTTAATCCCACATCTGTTAGGTAACCCACGAGGTTTTTGTTCAGATGCGAATTTCTTGTGACCAAGTTTTCCAACAAAATTATGCTTGATTAGTATTGAATCGTATTATTCGTTTGCGAATGATGGTAAATTTAATGTTTTACCAATTGCAGGGATTTTTGCTGAATAAAAAACAAAGAGAAGCTGCAGCCGCATCAAATTCGTCATCTCAAGGTCAATTTCGAAGTTGGTACGTACCTATTGAAATAATCACCCTCATATTGACAAGTTTAATTCCCAAGTCTAAATATCCGCCTGTTTCGAATGATTACGCGAGTTTTTGTACAACAATACGTAAACAAATACCTATATAGTTTTTCAGGCCTCTCATTAATGAAGTTATACATTATCGAGTATATTATTATCACACGATAAGATTTCAACAAATGCGATGGTAGAAAATATTGATGTAGTATTTTGACGTAAAACGGACGATTTGTTTTAAAAATAACACATTTATATCGATAGTACGTTTGACAGTTTATTTTCCAAAACATAACGTTGCGTACGGTTTTGAGTGGCTTGAACGAATTTCAGCCCGATAGAAATTGATTTACGATATAAACGAAAAGATACGAATTAAAAACGTTTTCAATGAGTTACTCGAGTGTACTTATTTGTATTAAAAGCAAATTTCGCACGTAAATGACTAATGTTTTTCCAAATAAGAATCGACCAGAAAAAAAATGAAGAGTGTTTGAACACTTTTCGAATCAGTTTAAAAGGTCGTCATTCGCGACGAATTTTTTTAATCGTCGAAGGCAAAGAAGGAAAAACCTTTCAGGGAACGAATCATCGTAAACAATCGGTACGAGTTTTTTTCCTACGTCAAAAACAGTCTCATAAAGTATTGATAAACCTACACAAAAAAAAGAAAAAGGTCTTCGATTGATAGGAGTTTATTTTTGATTAAAACACCTTATTACGATAGCTTTCATGTTATTTGTAATTTTCCGCAGGAATATTTTACAATCTGAGCCGAACGTTGCAAGTGGAACCAATCCGTATTGTTTGAGTTCTTTGTTAGGAAAATTCGACGATGATTTTCCCCTTCGTAAAACAGGTATATTTTAAAGATATTTCTATATTTAGAATCGCGTATTTTTTTTCCAAATAACAAGAACCACTAACTCAGTGTGTTATGTATGTGTGGTTTTTGTTTTCTATTTACATACCGAGTATTATCTAATTCGAATAATTATCTCGTCTCGATGAATACAAAATAAAATTTTATGGTGTAAAAAGGAAAACCCATTTTTTTAATTGATAAGCGATACGTAACAGAAATAGATTTTTAAAAGCTATGAGTCAGTTCTAAGTTTAACTTGGATTTCTTCGATATTCTTCTCGTCTCGTTTCCTTCAATTTTTTGTTGATAAATGATAATTAATTTAAATAAAAATTTTAAACCAATCAGATGATCGATAAATCACAACGAAGTGCATTTTATAACAAATCAGAATTAGATTTTGCATTATGATAACAATATGCAGTGTTGCATATTCAATAAAATAAAGTTTTGCCAAATTCAAATTTGAAACTACGAAGTGATAACGACTTGGCACCTAATTAATTGATTGAAATTAATGAATATGATTGCCAAAATGTACGAAAAAACTGCTTAATGCATATTCTAAATTAAAAAGAATTATTACCATTGTCTCAATAGAAAAATATCCAAGTTAAGTAATGGTTTGACATGCTAAAGCATAGGTCTAAAAATTGTACGATGTACGTACATTAATAATTCTCGGTTTTTTGATTTTTTTATAATTAATCGTAGGTAATTATATTAATTAATTAACTCGTAGTTATTAATATTTAGCTATATTGTGTGGTTTTTGATGCTAACATTATAATGCTTTACATAATGTGCATGCAGCCTCCGAACCAAATTTGCTAAGACTGCGGTTGAAACAGCGTGTTTATGAAAGACGATGCAGTCCTATAGCTCGAAAAAAAGATCGATTGATTAACAAAAAAAAGTCTTACTTGACAGGTTAGTACATTATTTTACATTATTTTCCAATGCACGACAAAATATAACTTGTATTTCACCTTCGATCTCAAATTCGATACTTTTCGAACCTCGACTGGTGTTCGTTTCGTGTATATGAACCGAGTACCTATTTTCGATTCGTTGAGATTTTCAATCGAATACAAATAAAACGATTGAAATAATGAAATTCTTGCTTGGTAATAAAACATCAACTTAATAGATCGTTATACTCGCATCATTGCGATAGAAAACAATAGTCAATTCAGCATTTAATAATATCAAATTCTTGGCAATTTTGTCGACGAAAGAAGCGAAAATGAAATCTCCATCTGCGTTCGAGAGCATTTCGCTCGGATGATTTTTCGAGTTCAAGTCGAAACCGAAACGTAGAATTTGACTTGTTTGTAGAAAACTTATCTACGATGACATTTCATTTCGATATTGTTTGTTTTAGTGGAAGCTTCGAATAGTAATTCAGATTCAGCGCCGAATTCGCCTCCAGTAGTTGTTTCTAATAATCAAATATCGCCGTCCGGGGGTCAAAATACGCCTATTCAAGAGGTAATCTATCGATTTATTCTAATTCGTTGATCGAAACGAGCGACGGGTTGATTTTTACATATTAATCGTGTTTTATTACCGATGACAGGAAGTAGAACCACCTTATGGGCAATTGACTAATAATAACGAACGTACTGGAAGCGTAAATGACGTACCTTTATACAGTAGTCCTTCATTACCAAATATCTCATTAGGAAGGCCACCCTCTTCTACGGTTTGTTTCAATTCAATACCTACATTGTTCAATATTGGAATTACGATTAATTTTGGGAATATTTTCGCATGTAGGAAAATGCCAAACGTCTAGCTCCGGTATCCGAAGCGGAAATCAGAGCTGCATTTACTGCTAGGCTTGGTATGCCTTTGACAGGACAACTTCTTCCTTCAACCCTTCCCTATTATCCTACTCTACCAGGAATCGAAACCGTTTCCGAGTACAGTAATCCTACGTCTCCGGCTTACATCCACAAACAAATGCAAGCGTTGGAGCAATCTCGTCAAAATTACTTTCCTTCCATTTACGAAGCCCCATTACCTATCACAGATTCTCAGGTATGAAATTTTCCTCGGCGTATTTTTAAAACATATGGTGCACGCGTGTGTTTGAAACATTGACATTTTCGTGTTAATTGTTGTGATCAGGTCGCACATGCGCGTTTAAATAAACAAGGTCACCGTCCATTGGGGAGAACGCAATCGGCACCTTTACCTTTAGGACATCCTATGCTTACAGCGTCTTCGCCTAATAGCCTAGGTGTGCATTATGAAGATTGCAACGAACAGCAAGCTCAACAACAGCAGCAACAAATGCATGCCCATAATTATCTAAAACAAGTACGTACGCGTTGATTGCAAACAGCTGGTTATGGTCGATCGATCGATAGCTACGATTTTAATCATTTTTCTTGTTTTATTAGCAAATTAGACAAACAGTGTTAACCAGAGTTGGAACTAGATCTCAGCCTCATACGACGATATCTCAAAATAATAAAAATGAGGAAGAACAGGAAGACGATAGTATTACATCCGAGGTAATTTACCATTATCGAGATACCGAAAATGAAATCATATAGATAACTAATCCAATTGCTTCGTAATTGCTTGTTTTATTATAGGTAATTGATTTAACGGGCGGTAGGAATAATTCGAATAAAAATGACAGCAACGGAGAACAGTTTCCAAATCAAAAACAAATTAGAGAAAATATGTTTAAAAATTTATTACAAGTAAACGACGGTATGTAAATTATATTTCGACGATGAAACGCATTAAAATCGTTCTGTTTCTAATTTAAATCTTGAATATTCCTGAAGGTTCGCCGTCAAGTACATCACATCCGGCTAGACCATTAGCACGTGCATTTTCAAGCCCCTTGGTGGCTATTAACTCGGAAGGTGGTGCTCCTTCTATTCTTAACGCGTCAGGTGTAAATCATTACATACCTTCTGTCAAATTATCAGGGTTAGTGTTGATAAAATTAGCTAAATCGTGGCTTGCGTATTTCATTCGATTAATTTTACCATTGGTATTATTTCAGGAGCCCTCATAAAGTGACCACAGCTCTGGCTTTTGATAGTTTGATGTTAAAACACGCATGCATTTGCGGTAATAATTCTAGTCATCCGGAACACGGTGGGAGATTGCAAAGTGTTTGGGCAAGATTGGTTGAAACTGGTTTGGTCCAAAGATGCGATCGAGTTAGGTCACGAAAAGCTACCCTCGAAGAATTACAAACTTGCCATTCGGAAGCCCATACGTTGTTATTCGGTACGAAATGATAGTTTTAATTGATGAGAGAATTATGTGTGTGGTTTTTTTTTTTTTTTTGTAAATAATACGCGCGATATGACCCGGAAATCGTTTGTTTCCGTTCGTGTTTAGCTGTTTACTGATAATTTCATTCAGATTAATATTTATAAACGAATGTTTCGAAAAAAAATTTAAACGAAAATAAAAACTTCCCTATCGAATTTCTTTTGCATACGGTTTTCAAAATTTCTTTTATAATTAGTCACTCTTTACACGACGATTTTTTTCCAATATAGAAAAACGAATTTGGCTGAAATTGAAATTTTATTCCTTGCTTGATTTTACAATTTTTCGGATTCTGATGAGTAATATTGGAAATTTTGTTCCGCAGGTACTACTCCTTTAAATCGACAGAAATTGGATGCGAATAAATTATCCGAGTTGTCGCTGAAAAGTTTCGTTAGATTACCTTGCGGTGGTATTGGCGTCGATTCGGATACCACCTGGAATGAATTACATACAGCTCCTGCAGCAAGAATGGCTGTCGGTTGTGTCATAGATCTCGCTTTTAAAGGTATTGATTTGTTTTTATTTTTGTATAGATTGTAAAATGTGTTTATTTTTGGGGTGTTTGAATGGATTTTGGAATCTCAGTGGCAGATTTGAGAGTTTTTATTGGAAAGAGTGGAAGTATAGGTACCTAGTTTTATGGAATTTGTTATAAAATTCAGTCTCAAGAGTGGATATCTGAACAAAATTCAATTTATCGAATGCCATTTGATATTTGCTCGTAAAAAATTATCTTAAAAGTTTATTTATGAATTTTTATTTTTTTCAGCCGCCAGTGGTGATATCAAGAATGGCTTCGCTATTGTCAGACCCCCTGGTCATCATGCTGAAAGTGCTCAAGCAATGGGTTTCTGTTTTTTCAACTCGATTGCTGTGGCCGCCAAATTATTGCAACAAAAACTCGATTTTAGAAGAATATTGATCGTCGATTGGGTAAATTGAAATTATTATTATATTTATTTTCAATAAGGTGGGAGTACCTATCTTCTCGTTATCTAGGGTGGGTTTTTCGTGATTCAAAATTAAAATTATAATCTGGTTTATTATTTTTTTAGGATGTACATCACGGTAATGGAACGCAACAGTTATTTTACGAAGATCGTCGAGTTCTGTATTTATCTATTCATCGCCACGACGATGGTAATTTCTTCCCTGGTACTGGTGCGTCGATAGAGGTATGTATTTTCGAAAAATATGTTTCTGTGTGGATGGTTTTTTCTCAAGTTGAAGATTTCATAACCCCCCCCCCCCCCCCCCAAAAAAAAATCTCAAAATAAGAAGTAATTTTCCACTCGAAAAAAATGAGTTCCGAAAAAATTTGATTTTAAATGGATTTATCATTCATATTTTAACTCTACGAAAACGTCTTATCACAATCTTCCCCTTTTTTTCATGGGTTCCAAAGCCATCATTGATATACTGTGTTTCGACCATAATTTCATGTAAAAATTATTCCTATCGATTTCAAAAAAAAATTTGATTATTTGATTGCTCCAAATTAAATTTATTACAGTTTTAATTGAATTTCATTTACACTCTTCATTGATTAGGATTTTTAGTCAATTATGATTATTTTTGATATTTTTCGATTGGTAGTTCTTTTTTTGACATTTTACTCATTCTCGGCAATTTTTATAAAATTTCAATTGATCTCCACAACATTTTACCCATTTTGCCATTTTTTGATTGCAATAAAAATTCAGTTTCAATTAAAAAATTAATCGACTACAGATTTTAATCGATTTCGATTATTCGATTACAATTAATCGATTTCGATTATTCGATTACAATTAATCGATTTCCATTATTCGATTTCGATTATTCGATTACAATTAATCGATTTTGATTATTCGATTACAATTAATCGATTTCGATTATTCGATTACAATCAATCAATTTCGATTATTCGATTTCAATTAATCGATTAATCGACCAAATTTTTGTACCAATTATTCTGAAAAAATAATCAATCAACTTATATTTTGTCGATTATAATCGACAGCATTAATAAAAATAATAGTTTTAATTTTTTGGAACCCCTGAAATGAGTAAAAATGTAAAAGAACTGTCTCGAGCGGTTTTGCAGGCATTGTAACTGGTCATTTTTTTCATCGTTGGTTACTTTTTGTTGCTATTTTTTCTCACTTGAAAGTTACTTTTGTCATGATCTTCCAGTTTTGAAAAATTAATAAAAAAAATTGAAAAGAAATTCCAAGTCAATTTACTCATTTGAAAAAAAATTGTGATTTGTTTTTCGTCTTGGAAAATAGGTCAATATTATGTATATGAAATGAAACAATTTTTTTTACTTCTCCATGGCAGAGTTGAAAGAGGGTTCAACTCATTTTTTATCCTATTTTTGACCAAATTACCATTTAATAGGCCACTTTTAGCTAGAATTTTTTTTTAATCGGAAATTATCAGCAAATACCTAATTGAAAAAAAAAATGGAATCGACAATAATTTTTGATTTTGGGGTCTCAAATCACATAAAAAAAGAGGGCCAAATTGAGATTTCAAAATTTTTATTATTTTTTTGAAAATATCATCTTACTTGCTAAATACGAATGTGAAAATGAAAATTGAACCTTTTTGGCTCCATGAAGGAAGGAGAATCCTAAAAACGAAATTTTTGAAATTTTTCCACCTCTTCCTCAAAATTTTGAAGAAATATAAAAATAAAGGTAGAAGTAATCAAAAAATCACGAATTATTGATATCTAAACATTGCAAAAATTGTTGAGATTTTCATAAAAATCATTAAAAATACTATAAAAATGGTCAAAAAATCATGAAAATGTCGAATTTTTCATAAAAAATTGGTAATAAAAAAAATATGGCAAAAAGTGTCAAAAAATCATTAAAATTGTCGAAAATGTTAAAATTGCCAAGATTTCCATATAAATAATTAAAAATATTGTAAAAATGGTCAAAATACCACGTGAACCATGCAGAATTCTGTTACAATTGTCATAAAAATTGGAAAAATTTCGTTAAAAAGTTCAAAAAAATATATCAAAAATTTCGTGAAAAGTGAAAAAATATTCTTAAAAATTGTTTAAAAATATCATCAAAGAGGTTAAAAATTAAAATCGCCCTAAAACGTTACCATATTCACAAATTTTCTTGAAAATCAGTAAAAATAACGCAAAAATGAAAAGTTATGAAAATTTGTATAATTTCGAGGAAATTATATCAATTTTTACAAGATTTTCGACGATTTTCATGATTTTTTGATCATTTTTACAATATTTTTTTTACCGATTTTTGTAAAAAATTCAACAATTATTACAGTTTTGACAACTTTCATAATTTTTTTCATATTTTAAATGATTTTTATGGAAATTTTGATAATTTTTATGAGATTTTCGACAGTTTTCGTAATATTTCGGCTATTTCTACGATATTTTTACATTTTTTATGACAATATCTGTGATTTCAATAATTTTTACGAATTTTCGACGATTTTCATAATTTTTTTTTCATCGTTTTTAGAACATTTGGGCTGATTTTTATGATATTTTTTTTACCATTTTAATAATATTTTCAACAATTTTCATGATTTTTACAAAGTTTGAACCTCTTTTACAATATAGAATTTTCCAAGTTTCAAAAGTCATCCCTCATCCAGGGTACTGGGTAACAAAATATCGTGACGCCAAAACGTAACGCAACATTTTTCCCTCCCCCCCCCCCCCCCCCCCCCCTCATCCTCCCCTCCTCTCCTCCCTCTCATACAGACATCCATATCAAAAATCATGAAATGACATTGGCTGACTATTTTTTAGTTGTTTTTTTGATGAAGACTGGTTATTAAAGTTACGAATACTTTTTTGGGGAAGAATCTGTAAAAATTCAATTTTTTTCAAATTTCAATATAGTTTTTAAATTAGCTTCATCTTTTAGCCCAATTTAAAAAAAAAAAAAAAAAAAAACTATTTGCTCATAATTGTAAACGACAAATATATAAATAATTTTTCAACCCTGATATTTTTTTTTCAGTGTGGAAGTGGCAGCGGTCTCGGATACAACGTGAACGTAGCCTGGAGCGGAGGCCTCAATCCGGCGATGGCTGATGCCGAATATTTGGCAGCATTTAGAACGATCGTCATGCCAATAGCTAGGGTAAGACGAATGCTTCCAAATCCAAACAATCAAACTCCAACACCTAAATTATTAAAATAATACTTTCAACTCGTAATAATTTATACAGGAATATGTACCAGATATTATCTTAGTATCTGCCGGATTCGATGCTGCTTCAGGTCATCCACCTCCTCTCGGTGGTTACAAAGTTTCACCGGCTTGTTTCGGTTTCATGACTCAGCAATTAGCCCAATTAGCTGATGGAAAGGTGAGTTGATCTCATTTACTTCGGATCAATACCAATTGAAGACATGATTTTATTAATTGATGATCATTTTATTTGCAATTCCAGGTGGTATTATCTTTGGAAGGAGGTTACGATTTACCAGCGATTTGCGATTGCTCGGAAGAATGCGTCAGGGCGCTATTGGACGGCAGTTCGTCACCGGTTAGTGAAGAAGAATTGAGAAGACATCCTTGCCAAAATGCCATAGACACGCTTCAGAAAACTATCGCTATACAAGTAAATATTTCTCAGAAATGAATATCAAAACGTCATCGATCAGATGCTAACCTTGAGTGATTTTTTTCAGCTTTCACATTGGCCCGTACTTAAGAAATTGGCCCACACGGTGGCTTTAAGTGCGGTCGAGGCTCAATTATGCGAAGAAAACGAGGCGATTTCTGCGATGGCTTCGTTATCGATGAATAAACGGAATTCCGCCAATTTGAAGTAAGTTCTTAACTCGATGAGGTGAAAATATTTCAAATGAAAAATTTTTTTTCATTTTCTAATTAAATTTTTTCCTCGGTGTAGAAACATGGTACCGGAAATTTCGGTCGAACCGATGGAAGAAGACGAAGAAAAATAGGCAAAATACAGCTCGTCGCGTAAAAGTCGAGTTTGCGAATCACGAAATCGAATCGATCTCATCGAAGGTACGTACCGTGATTTCGAAGTGCATTTTTCAAGCATTTGGTGATCGTTGTTATGTCGAGGTATCGTTATCATTGGCGTAAAATCAATTCCATTGATATTTTTATACATATTCCCGTTGCAAATATCGACGTCGATTAAGCGTGTACAAAAAAAAAACGTATGTAGTAATTGTACTTAATTTTGTGTTTACATTTTACGTCTAAGATACGAATTGTGTGGCCATTGTCCGGTGATGAGGGTTTTTTTTGTAAGACGAGGGCGAATTTTAACGGAAATTATGACTGTGTGAACTGTGAATGTAACGAGGGTTTGTGTCGTATGAATAATTTTTTTTTACCGTTGCAAAATATTAAAAAAATGTTGATTTTGTTTTAAAGTTTATACTTTACGTTGTTACCGATTTTATTTATTTCTTGTTTCTTATTTAGTTGCGTGATAGAATTATTCCACGTAAATGATTGTGTGTGATATTGCTTTTAGTAGGATGGACCTTGTAGCGGTTCGATAGGTAGTAATTGTTTTGTTGCATTAGAATAATCGAGTGGTACAAATGAAATTTACGAGAGAGTCTTCGATATTTTCTCATTCGCTGTATCGATTTTCGATTCTAGAGAAACGCCGAAATCAGTTTCTAACTCATACCACTCTGTTTATTATTTCGAAATTATTTTAAGATTCGATTAAATATAAATTAAAATATCGTTTCCAATATTCCAGCGTGATAGGATTCGTTTTCGTCAATTTTTTTTATTAAAAATTTAATAACTTTCAACGATTGTAAATTATCATTAGAATTTTTTTGAATTTTCACAACGATGCAAAATGGAATAAAAAAAACATCGTGCTCAGTTCAACATTCCATTGTTATTTTGTTGTTTTTTTTCCCTACGAAATACTAAAACAATATCGATATGAAAAATTTCTAGAATAATTTTACGTATTCGTTTTGTCATTGTTGTGATTTTTATTTTAACGATGAATTACGCCATTGTGCAGGAATATTGATGAAATTTGTGTTACCTCGAGGCATTTGAAAAGACCAAATTTATAAACTGCTAACGATTTGAGCTTTACGTGTACAATTTTCTCATCTGGAATTTTTTACCTACATCAATAATATTTTTTTTCTCGATTCATATCAGTTTTTATTGAATTTTTTTGCTACAATAACCGATGTGTGTCTTTCATTTATAAATCTTGATTTATTTTAAGTTTCGATGAAATGAAAATTACCGTCAATTATTTTGTTCCGAATTTTAAACTAGGTTTTTACTACGGTCAAACCGGCGGTTATTTTTAGCCGAGATTTTACCTATTTTCAAGGATAATTATTTTTTTAAACCGTATAATTTCGACGTGTATTTAATACACAGCTTGATACGAAGAAACTGTCTCGTGAATGGAATTTTTTTACACTATTTTTCCAATGGAATAACATCGATTGTGATAAAATTTACAGAGGTTTATTTTCTGCATTACCCGAAAGTATTAAATAAACCGACGAAATAAGTGCAATATGTAAATCAATTGTCCGCGCAGTTGATTCGGATATATAATTGAATTGTGTACATTATTTATATACCTACGTGTGCAAATTGTAATGAAAAATTGTTGTCTATAGTTGTCTTGTTTTTTTCTCTTTTTTCGTTTTCTATTTTCTAAGTTATTTATTTTGAATTCTTGCGTTTTTTTCAAGTATTTTTATTTTACAAGATCGGCAATAGTTACCATATTTAACCGAATTCTGAACTAGCAAATGAAACAAAATAAACGGATAGTTTGTGAGTGATTTTTATCGTATTAGTGTGTAATTTCTCATTCGGAAGTATTTTTCAAAAGTATCGATTTCGTCAATTCGAACGTTAAAACTGGAAAAATTTCCATCTCGATGTGTGAATTTTTTCACTTGTAATTATAGTCAAATTACGTCTGATCTCCTGTTTTTTTCATTAATAAAAAAAGTAAATTTGTTATTGAAACGAACCTATCACAAATTCATCGAATTTTTATCTTCTTTTACGAGTTTTTTTTTCAGTTTTTTTTTCTAGTTTGACGATTTTTTTCTTTTTTGTTCTTTCTACATAATAGATTTAAAATACATTCCAATATTGTTGTTTAGTTTAATTGGTAATTTTATTATTGAAAAAAAAATATAGAAGTGTGAAAAATTAAAAATAAAACGAGGAGGGAATGTTTCATGTTTTATTATTATTAAACTTTTAAGTTATGATTATTGTTTTTTAATGCGTGTAAAATTTTTAAGCAAAAAAAAAATAAAAATATGTGTACGAATCGATGTGATTAATTTATTTACCATTTTACACTTAATTGTGCAATATATTATGTAAATTATTAGCGTTTAGGTGAATAAGTTTATTTTGTTTTCATGTTTAAAAAAAGAAAAAAAGAAAAGAAACGATATTACATATTGAAACGTTATGGCGTTTTACATTTTATTGCATTATTCAGATAATTAACCTATGAACCATATTTTTATACGTTTTTCTCATATATTTGTAAATACTGGATGTTTTAAGTTTCTGTTATAGGTTTTAATTGCATTCATTGTGACTTTTCAAATCAAATAAAAATTCAAAATATATGTTCGTTGGTTCATTTATTGCGTTTTTTAATCGACTGAATTCGGTTTGATATTTCTTAATACGTAAGAAAATAAATGAAACAATTTCAGCCAATTTTTTTTAATGTGATTAAATTCAATAACAAGAAAAAATATAATTAAATCTGTTACGATCTATATTATGATTATCTTGAAGCAATGCACAAAAAAAATCTTATCGTACTAATAAACTCTATTATTAAATTATCAAAATAAAATACGCTTGAGCAAAATTTTCAAATGATTAAAAATTACGAAATTGAAATTAGAATTGATCCTTTTCGACTAAGCCATAAATATAAAATCTTTCTCGCTATACAACGTGTTTTTAACTTTATTTATCTTGCAAATTGCAAGAAAGTTGGAAACTTCATCAAAAATAACAAAAAGTTGCCAATTTTTTTTGAATATTTCGAAAATTGAAGGTAATTTTTAGCTTATTTTATTGATTATTTTTTATCCAGCAGAATAATTCTCCCAACTGTGCCTTATACTTTTTCTATTATGCATCGAATGAGTCCTACATTTAGTTAGTTTGAATTTAAAAAATGATAAAAATTGCGTAATTATTTTGTGAGAAAAAAAATTAACAGCAGATGGTGACGAGAGCATTTTTACAAAATTATTAAATACCTAAAAGAATTGATATCGAGTGAAATGATGTTATTTTAATGAATTCCATTTAACTATCTACTTTGTTAAATTGGTTTTTCAGAAACGAATTGTAGGTATCTAGGAACAAAAAGATCTTATATTAAATTTACAGTACAATAGATAGGTGTAGGTTACATACCTAGTTATAATACCAAGTGACAGAATAATCAGATAAAATGGTATTAAAGAGGGGAAAATATGAACAATGATTCAATTTCCAATAGTAAATATCACATTTGTTAATTCTGAGTTGCTCTTTACTCTAAAAACATATTCATTAAAAAATATAACTATAATATTCTTGCGAAAATGCAATTTTGAATTCATTAAGTACATCTAAATCTTCATCAATCACGATAAGAATTATCTCGTATGCTTTATTTGCAACAATACGTTTAAATTAAAAAGTAATTTAATCAATAACTGCGTATGTAGGTAATTACTTAGGTATGTATAAAAAAAAAACTTAAAAGGAACGCATTCTATTTATAAAAATGAGCAAAATTATGTAGAAAACAACTTGAAAATTTTTACATTCATCAAGAAGTAGAAAAAAATGGCAAATTAAATTACATTCTGGATTCATACATCGTTACATGGTGGTTTTCTCCCTCACTCCCTGTAAAAATATAAACGTATTAATAAATAGGTAGGTACCTATTAAATTAATATTTATCATTATTATTTTTTTTTCTGTTGTAAGGTTTTGTATTAGGTATATCTAGTTGATTGTGTGAATAATTATTACATAATTTAATAAAACTTTGAACTCTGCGTAGCTTTGTAAGAAAAAATACTTATTAAGTAACAAATTGCTTTCTAATTTTGAAAACTAACTTCGTATTTGTTAATTAAAGAAGAGCTATGCATAAAAGCGTCATCTTGTATTGCTTCGATCCTCTGTATTAATATAAACTTCAACAATGTGTCGTTTTCGTACATGTATTGATTGTAGTGTTCTGATTTTATATTACATAAGTTATGGCAACCGTTTTCCTCGAAGTTTGGCCTTTTTTTGTACTCGAAAACGACCGAGTTGGAAATGATTGATCCGCTAGACATCACTTGTATTGAAACCAGTCCGACAGCATGTTCTAAGCAAGAGATGAAGTTTTATAAAAATAAATAAATGGTGAAATAATAATTGTAATTTGTAAAATTGTAATATTTTTGTAACAAAAAAATTAACAGGGATGGAAAACTGAAATAATTTCAGTTTCAGTTTTTAGTTTTGAGGGTTTCAGTTTCCCGTTTTAGTTTTGAGCATTTCAGTTTCACCTTTCACCAGGGATGGAAAACTGAAATTATAAAAATTACAGTTTTCGGTTTCCAGTTCTCAGTTCTCATTTTTTCAGTTCCAGTTCCTAGTTTTCAGTTTCTAGTTTGTACTTTTCAAGTTCTAGTTCCAGTTTTCAGTTTTCAATTTTCAAATTTTTAATTCCAGTTCTAGTTTTCTGTTTTCAGTTTTCAGTTTTTGCCATTTCAGTTCAATTCAGTTTCAGTTTCAGTTTTCGATTTTTGGTTTTAGTTTTCAGTTTTTGACTTGAAATTTTTGTTTTATTTATTAATCCTTCTTAGTTCTTTTTCTACAGATGAATTAATATTCATCACCAGCCAGATCATTACATCATACACGAACTAAAAAGGGAATTCTTTAAATAATCTGCACGTTTCATAAAATTTCCAGAAAAATTAGCTCAATTTACAATTTTTTTAGAGCATAGTTTGCTTAGAGAACAATATTTCGTCAAATTAAATTTCAAGTTTTTGGAGCATAATTTCAAAAATGAAAGAGTCCAAAAAACTGCAAAACTGAAACTGGAAATCATTTCAGTTTCAGTTTTCGGTTTTCAGTTTTTCCATCACTGGCTTTCAGTTTCAGTTTTAGGCAGTGTTGGCAAAACTGAAATATTTCAGTTTCACATTTCAGTTTCAGTTTTAAGGATTTCAGTTTCACTTTTGGATTTTTCAGTTTTAGTATTAGTTTCAGTCTCGAAAAATCATTTCAGTTTTCAGTTTTTTCGATTTCAGTTTTATTTCGCTTCTCTCTTTCAGTGATCAAACATGACGTTGAAAGGAACAAGAATTGACATTTAGGATATAGTAAAAAAAACTGAAACTAAAACAAATAATTTTTCAGATTAAAATTTCAGTTTCCAGTTTCAGTTTTTGACTTTTCAGTTTCAGTTTCAGTTTCACTTTTCAGTTGACAGTTTTGGATTTTTCAGTTTTAGTTTTAGCTTCAGTTTCGATTTCGAAAAATCATTTCAGTTTTCAGTTTTCACTTCAGTTTCAGTTTCGCTTTTCAGTTTTCCATCCCTGGAAAATAATTAATAAAATTCCGTGAACCAACCAATGAAACGTTGAAGTAGGTTGAAAAACAAATACCTACACTCGTCTCATTGGCTCGTGATAGTTTTGTTTATTTTTATGCGATTCCGCCATTTTGATTGTTTATTCAGTGTTTGAAATTCAAATTTAACCGATTATTGTAATAAGATAAATTAACTATATAATATTAATTAGCTACGCACAAAGCCATCAAGAATACGAACCTGGACAATAACATCTTAAAACACCTGCTTGAATCAACGTCGCCGGCACCGAGTAACTATCGAAAAGGACCGAGTAATCTGATTGAAAATACCATGGACCTATGATTAATAATTTCGTTCCTCCCTGCGATAAAAACACCGGTAATTTATCCAAGTTAATCAAATTTACTATAAGAAATGAGATTTACTTCACAATAGGACCACTCCGGTGCCAAATCGATGATAATACAAGGAGCATCGCTTTGCCTCGAGTTCTGTTCGGATTGATTTGACGTCGATCGTTCACCATTCGTGAATCCTGAAGATGTGTTTATGAAATTGGTATCCATCTCGGCTGTGTCGGTTTGAAAACATTAAATATCTCAGTTCAAGTAAGTGCAAAGTACTTTATGTACAATATTAAAACCAACTTGAATAATTTTCCATATGATTATCTTCGATTCTTGCAAAATCTGTAGATACAGCGTTACTCATATTCACATTTTCAACTTCTGTCGTCGAACTGTACCTCGAATATGAATTCAAGAAGTTTCCATTCGCGTCGGAAATCGATTGTGTGTTACTTTCGTAAATCGGTTCGCAATTGTCTACATTTTCACTATGCAAACTGATAACAATACGATTTCAGTGATGAAGTAATTCAAGAATGAACTAGTTGATGGTAAATATCTGTGTTCTTACCCATACTGCTGTAATTTCTCATACGAAAGTAATGAATTCGTAGCACTAGACTTTTTCTCTTTTTGAGTCAATTGGATTATCAACTCGTAAAGACTTCTGTCAGCATTGTAATCTCCATTTTCGTAATTGTAGCATTGGTTAACGTTCATGATCAGATCATCGAGAACATCGCCGTTGGGATAGACTTCTGTATCATCCAGACTAGTGAAACTTTCGTCAGGACTGGCTTGATGATGAATTGTGGAATAACTGTTGCATTCGGATCCGTCGGTAGTATCACTTTGGTATTTATCAGTAACGTATTCGTTGTCTTCATTTTGGTATGGAATTAGGTTCAAGTTCGAGTTGGAGGAAATGTTTTCTTGTGAGATTTCCTGCAAATTAAAAGGAATAGAGATGAAGATATCGTTGGATTGATATGAAAAGTAAGTTGATAGAATTGAATATTACTGGTTTCTCGTCTATCATTTCGTTATTAGGTACATATTGGTCCACTAGCTGACAAGAGTAATTCGACTGGTAATGTTGATTTTCTCCACTGACGAATTCCACATTTGGTAAATAGCCTTCTACTCTCATATCAGTTCTCGAATAATTTGTCAGGATTTCTTTCGAATTAACCGTTTGCATCAACTGGAAAAAAATACAGAATTCAACTCGTTCGAGATTATCAGAAAAAGATTCATAACGAGATGAATTTTATCAATGTATAAATTGTGATGTTTTCGAGTAGGTAAATCAACATACATGTTCATTTTGTGTTTGTTGTGGTTGTGTGAGTAACTGCTGTAATTGAGATTGCTCACTTTCATTATGATGGGTTTGACTGGAGTAGAATGTAGAACTGGTGGATTGGGTACAAGAACGATTTTCGATTTTTAATCCACTCAGTTTTCTAAACGCTGTTGTTTTTAGAACGTTTCGCTGCTGGCAAAATATTCAGATTGTAGCAACTTTTAGTCTACAGTCCAACTGGCAAAAATTGCTCTAGAAATAGATTTTGGTTGACTTTTTTTGCGGCCCAAAAAATTCACTTGGCTTTTTGTAGGTATATGTCCAACATTGCAGAAAATAAATGCGATTTTTAGCCAAATCAGGCCATTTTTGACACCAAAATGACTGCGCATGCGCCATACAATGAGGGCCCCAAAATGAAACACATCCGAAACATAAATGGGTTCATTTCGCACCCATTAATCAAAGTTTATGAAAAACGATTGGCAGAATAGGGCGTAGTTGAATTTCAAAGTTACACCCCCCCCCCCTCAATTCAAGTAAAAATGAACTTCCGTATAACTTTTCAAAAGTCACTTTGCGACCCATCAAAGTGGATTAAAATTTCACTAGAAATTCATAAATCACGACCAAATTTTTTTTCGAGCATTTTTTGAGAATTTGGGACTCTAAAAGGGGTCGATTTTTGGATGTTATTAAAAAATTACCGTGCGACCTGTTAAAGTGGGTTAAAATTTCACCAGAAATTCAAAAATTACGACCAATTTTTTTTTCGATCATTTTTTGAGAATTTGAGGCCCTAAAATGATTCGATATTTGGATATTATTGTAAAATTACAGTGCAACCTATTAAAGTGGGTTAAAATTTCACCAGAAATTCAAAAATTACGACCAAATTTTTTTTCGATCATTTTTTGAGAATTTAGAGTCTTAAAATGAGTCGATTTTTGGATGTTATTAAAAAATTACCGTGCGACCTATTAAAGTGGGTTGAAATTTCGCCAAAAATTCAAAAATCACGATTACAATTTTTTTCGATCAATTTTTGAGAATTTGGAGCTCTAAAACGTGTTTATTTTTGGATATTATCAAAAGATTACCATCCGGCCTATTAAAATGAGTTGAAATTCAGCCAAAAATTCAAAAATCATGACCACAATTTTTTTTCGAGAATTTTTTAGAAATTTGAAAATATAAAGTTGTTTTATGTCCAAAAAATCATCAAGGATAAAAATATTTTGTTTAATTTTTGAAAAATTTATATAACTTTTCTGAAGTTCAACAAAATATTCAAAAAATCAGAAGAAAAAATGTTATCAAGCTGGATGAAATACCTTGAAAATCAAGTTGTGAAACAATATAAATTTTTCCGAGTCCAACAAAACGTCAACTGAATTTTTTGGACCGCAAAAAAATCACCCCCATGAACACTTTTTCCCAGTTGGACTGTAGATTATTTAGTAGGCTATCATTAATTATAAAAATTGATTGATATTACTTCGGTGTTATTAACGTTGCGTTTTTCTTGTAGTTTGGTATTCGAGTTGGATCTTTTGCCTTGTTTTTTGGCCGATGATATGCGTCGTATTGGACGAGTACATCTAGTCGCTCCCATACACTTACGACTTCCACAACCGCATTCTAAAGAATTTGCTAATGCTGTTCTGACGTAACGCTGTTTTTCCAAAAGCTGAGCTATCATTGATTCGATAAAAGATGAAACTTGCTGAAATATTCAACGTCATCGTAAATCAGTAAGTAACCTACTTGATCAATATTATTAAAAAATATTCAGAAGATTAAAAATATTCTAAATCGGTATTCGCTTCGAGAAGAAACAACCAGATAAGTATATCTCGATAGAGGTAAATCGACGTAGAATACTTACATCCACCCGATTCATTTTCAATTCTTCCCTTTCGTTTTCTTTACTATCTAAAACAACGTCGAAATAATTAATAACGTGGACTAGAAAAAACCAAAACTTAGCACATTCGAAAGCGTATAAAAATTGTCATTTTATCGATTCTTCATTCGAGTACAATAGAAAAACCAACACAGCGATGTAAACTTTCACAAGTTATTTCTCACATGGGATGTATAATTTACCGGTAATTCGATGTTAATATTTCATCATAATTGGGATAAGGGTGAAAACTTAAAACTTTTCCAAACTTCATAATTAATAAGAAGAAAAAAAAAGTTGAAAAGTCAGCGGAAAATAATTCACGCTGATCATTACGTTTTAATGAAAATACAAGAAACCACTGATGTCAAATGTAATCAACGGATGAAAACAAATACACATGGGTAAAATCTAAATTTAACATTGAAAGTTTTTTGGCTCGAGTTTTTTTTTCAAATGTTTTTTTTTCCGAAGCGAGAACTACTCGAGTTTTTTGCAAATCGTACCTATTTAGTTGGGAATAATTTTTTTAAGTATGATTTTTTGAAAACAACGATATCGTTTGGGAATTACGATACTCGAATTCGTATTTTTTTCGTTAAATTTTAATCTTGCTGCGTGGTGTACTTTTGAACTGTTTGTAGGGGTTTGAATTTTTTTGTAATTTTGTCGCATTATCGTAGCTTTCTTTGGTATGGAAATGTGTGAAAGAATTGATATTTACTTTCCAACGTGGGGTTTTCATACATGGGCTTTAATTGTAAGAGGAGCTCTTCTCGTGTCCATTCTTTTTTCTCTGTCCAGAATGCTATATTTGGAATTAGAGCTGCTAGTTTGCTATCGTCTGGGTAAGGAACGTTCAAATAGTGAACTAGAACTATATCGGGGTTCTAGAAACAGAAATGCTTGATTGATTAGATGAACATATTGCACACTCGAAGTAATAATTTATAGGTCAAAAAGCAAATTTTTGGAAAATGGCAATAAAGAAATTCTTATATTTCGAACGTCTTTTTGAGTAGAATCTTTTGATCATCAGGTAATCAAAAAAATTATTACCTCGTTATTACTTCCTTTTTAAAAATATTTTGACTTGCTTCAGGTTTTGGAGGTCCCTGAATCCGTTCCTGGGGTTATTTTGACCCTTCATCGAAAATATGTCGCGAGAGGAAATCAAAAAATTCAAATTTTTTGACGCTTTCGAGTGAGTTATCAAAATGTATGTTTTTTGACCTTTCGAGTTCATTTCTAACGTTATTTCATTTAAAAAAAACCTGAGAGGTATCCCAAGGGGGCGAAGGTGGGGCTTGACTCAAAATTTTGGAAAACTTTAAGTTGGATATCAATGTGTAGATAGGGTTTTGACCCCTGGAATCCATTTCTAATGAATTAAATTAAAACTAAATCCCCAAGAGGCCTCGGAATGATGAAAGGGGAGAGGAGAGGTGTACCAAAAAACAAAAATTTTAGACAATATTGAGTGAGGTATCAAAATGTATGTTTTTTGTACTCTGCAGTCCGTTTCTGACGCTATTTTACCAAAAAAAAGTAAAGGGTAGGTATTTCGAGGGGGGGGGGGGAGGGGCTTGACTCAAAATTTTGGAAAATTCCAATTTGAATGTCAATGTGTAGGTATGATTTTTCACTTCAGAAATTTATTTCCGATGAGAAAATTTTGGATTAAAACTCCAAGGTGTCTTGGAAAGACTGGAGGGGGGCTTGCACTATACTAAAATCAAAATTTTTTTACGTTATCGAGTGAAGAATTAACTTGGATATGTTTTGTAGCTGAGAGTAATCCTGAAAATTGTGCGTTCATTTTTTTGTATAAATTTTTGTCCGTTTTTTCGTATCTTTTTTTAAAATTTTCAATATTTTGTTAGATTTTGCAAAACATGATTATTTTACTAATCAAATTACTTTTTGAATTTGGGAAAAAATTGAAAGCAATTGGTTTTTTTGACTGGGAAATTTTCAGAAATTCTTGACTTTTTGGACTTGGAGAAATTTATATTGTTTCAAAATTTGATTTTTAGTCATTTTTTTTGTCAGATATTATAACATTATGTTGGACTTTATAAATTGTGAACAAATAATTTTTTTTTATGTATACACGTTTTTAAAAGTCTAACAAAACATTTCAACTTGCTCCAGGCTTTTGTACATATACATGGCCAACATGGTTGTTTTTGAGGATATCTTGAAATATCGCCATCTTATGACACTCATCAAATCATCGCCATCTTAAGATTCTCATCAAACTATCATCATCTTAAAATTCTCATAAAAACATCATCACCTTGAGATTTTCATCAAATCATCATCATCTTATGATTGCCATCTTAAGATGCTCGTAAAATCATCACCATCTTGAGATTCTCATGAAATCATCACCATCTTGAGATTCTCATCAAATCATCGCCATTTTAAAATCCCCATCAAATCATCACCATATTTTTAAAATTCTCATGAACTCATCGCCATCTTCAGATTCTTGTGTAATCATCACCATTTTCGGGTTATAAAATCATCACCATCTTCAGACTCCCATCTAATCATCACCATTTTAAGATTCTCATCAAAACATCACCATCTTGAGATTCTCATCAAATCATCGCCATCTTGAGATTATCATCAAATCATCACCATCTTCGGGTTATCATAAAATCATCACCATTTTCAGACTCTTTTCTAATCATCATCATCTTTGGGTTATCATAAAAACATCTTCATCTTCAGACTCTTGCCTAATCATCACCATTTTAAAATCCCCATCAAATCATCACCAAATTTTTAAAATTCTCATGAACTCATCACCATCTTCAGACTCTTGTCTAATCATCCCCATTTTACCCCCCCCCCCCCCCCCCCCCCCCCCCCCATTTTCCCCCCCCCCCCCCCCCCAAATCATCACCATTTTATGATTCTCATCAAATCGTTGCCATCTTCAGATTATCATCAAATCATCGCCATTTTAAAATCCCCATCAAATCATCATTATCATAAGAGTGTCATCAAATTATCACCATCTTATCATCCATCTTATGATTGACATTTCAACATTCTCATCAAATCATCACTATCTCCAGATTATCGTGAAATCATCATCATCTTTGTCTTCTCATCTAATCATCGCCATTTTAAAATCCCCATCAAATCATCGCCATCTTAAGATTCTCACGTGCTCTTCACCATCTTATGTTCGATATTTTAAGATTCTTGTCAAATTATCACCATCTTATGATTGTCATTTCAAAATTCTCATGTAATCATCGCTATCTTCAGATTATCATGAAATCATCACCATCTTCAGACTGTCATCTAATCATCACCATATTAAGATTCTCGCATCAAATCATCTCCATTTTGTTAGGGGGCTTAATTTTTGAGATTTAAAAAAAATGTTTTGATCTCTCGAGCACCTTTTTGATGTCATTTACTAAAAAATTCGAAAACAAATCTAGGTGTAGGGTGGCTTTACTGAAAATTGTAAGAAGTGTTCAATTAATTATCAAGCAGATGTTGTATCTGGATTAATTTCTACCATCATTCATCTCTTATTGTTTTTTTTTGCATTCAATAACATTGAAAACAGACTCGGAAGATCAAGTAACGTATATTTTGACTTGATATCTTGCTCAATTACATCGATAAATTTTGATTTTTGGTCCTCCTTCTCCCCTCGCCTAAGTGGGACCCCCCCACAATGGTTTGACCTAACATTACCTCAAAAATGGATTCCAGAGATGAAAAAATAAACAGCTTGAAAACTTTTTTTTGAAATATGACCTTACTACTCCTGATGTGAGATATTTACAATAACGATTTTGAGATACCTACTTCTGTGAAGCAAAATCAAATAATAATTGAACCAAGCAAAGATTTAGGTATTTAGTTACCTGTAATAACCAATAACATCGACGATGGAACGTTGGTAATACTGCCGAATGAACGTAACAACCGTAAATACACTGAAACAAATTAATCATCAATAATCCAATAACCCATTTAAATCTACTTAAAATAATTTCTGAAAAAAAAAACTAGATCATTTCGAAACCAAAAATAGGTCCATATAAATACCTACTCAACCTATTTCTGTCATTTTTTACGACAATTTTCATGGTGCATTTAAACCGCACATGCCATCAATATAAACGTATACCTACACATCTCCATATACCATCTCATTGTCTATCAAAGATACAGGAAAAAAATTTCGAAATCGAAAAATGAACGCTTTTACGGTTTCATTGATGTGATAGGTAGCATATTTTTTGTACCTCGTGTAAAATCTATCTAGCACTTTATAATATAAAATAGTATTTCATCCGTAAAACAAATTTTGTTGCGGTGGAAAAAGCCAGGCGTCAATCGCGACTCGATTTTAAAATATACCTACAATTTCTATTTAGATGTAAATTATGTGTCGCTTTGAGAAATTAGCGCTTGAATGAAAACGTAAATTTCAAGCCTTTATGTAATAGCGTTGTAATAATATACGTTTTATTAAACGAAATTAGACGTTGTTACGAAAGCTATTAGTTTCCACATCAGATCGGTGATATTCTCAGCTATAAAGCTTATTGTTATCAGTTCATTTAAACCGTCTTGCAGAAGACCTCGAGTTATGGTATGTACATAACAATTTACCACGAAATTTGGTAATTAAAAACGTGCAAGGTAACTTCGCTGCGAACGTAAATTATTGGCAGAGATGGTGACTTTTCTCGTGATAGTGGAAATTTTATAGATATGTATCAATGATACCAATTACCAAGAGACGAAATTTATCGATAAGTGAGGGCAAAGAGAGAGGGGAAGAGTAAAAATGAAAAATTTGGCGATCAAGTTTGTAGAAAATTACAAAATTAAAAGAGTGGAAAAACGAAATAATAAGTCTGATCAATTTTTTTTTCGATTGAGCCCGAATAATTCTGAACTTGTTTAAGGCGATGATTGATTTATTACAAACAAATTTTATGATTTTTTTCGTCCCTGGATCTTTTGTTAGACATTTTTATATGATGCAAACGTGTATTTGAGCAAAGAAAAGGAAATTTTGAGGCACCAAAATGTGCACTTTTTCAGCATTAAAATCAAGAATGACCTAATCAGTGAAAAACGACTCTTGACTTTTGGACATTTTGTCATATTTTGGACTTTTAGCACAGTCTGTGCTTTAGACATTTTAACAGACTTTGAACTTTCTGCTCTTGAAAATTTTTTGAAATTTCAAATCACTTTTTATATTTGGAAAATTTCATGGGGTAGGCAAATAACTTTTTGGGTTTTGAAAAATTCAGTGATTTTGCCCAATATTTGCATAAGTTTTTAGAAGTCAGATATCAGCCATTAATTCAGACTGGATTAAATTGACTTTTTGGACTTGAAAAAAAATATTACCAAGTTGAAAAATCAGATTAAAGAATGTAAAATGTTATAAACTTTTAGACATTTTGTTAGACTTTTAATTTTAAAGTAACAGAAAGAGAGAAAAAGGAGCGCCCCCCATTTAATGAGGTTCAGATTTTGGACATTTTTAACCAAAATTTATAATTAATTGAAAATTAAATTTTTTCCTCCGAATTTTGAGTTTTGAGTATAAAGCTTAATTAGTTGTTTGAACTACACATAGGTATTATTTTTAGCCAATTGTCCTCTTTATAGCTTCGTTGGTGGCAATAATCATCTTTTTATCGGATCCAAGATGAATATTTTCAAAAAAAAAAAAATGAAACCAAAGGAAATAGAAATAATGCTTGAATGAAGTAAGACCAAAAATTTTTGAAAAAATGAATTTTTTTTACATCTTCAACATATTTTTTTCAGAAGATTGCCATAAAGTTTTACAATTTTGCCAAATTTCAGGACTTTTTTCAATAAAAAGCGAAAATTTTGAAAAAAATCCTTTTGTAGCCAATTTTTTAAAATTTTCCAAATTTTTCGAAAATTTGCTGATTTTTTCGGAAATTTTCTGATTAAGTTAATTTGAAAATTTTACTAGTTTTTTGGAAATTCGTCGAGTTTTTTGAAAAATTAACGATTTTTTCAGAATTTATCCGAAATTTTGATGATAATTTGAGTGAGGGGCCTAAACCTCCCCTCACACTCCCTCAGACTTTGGTTTTATATCTAAGTACTGGAAAAAATACAACATATTGTTTTATTTTTCTTTTCCATATTTCACTTTTTTCAAAAAGGGACAAAATTTTGAAAAAAAAATTAATTTTTCATCAAAATGAAGTTATTTTAGAATCCCTGAAAAAATTGAAAACTTTTTCGATTTCTTCTGAATCTTTCCAAAATTTTGAAACCCCCACGTTTCATTCCTGAATGTTTGAAAAAAAATCATTGTTTGGGTTTTCAACTATTTGTTTCACTTTTTGGAGGGAGGTCAAATTTTAAAAAAAAATTGTTAAAAAAATGGTATTTTTCTTTATCGAAATGAAATTATATTTTTGAACCCCTGAAAAAAAGTGAAAACCTGTTCATTTACGACTTCGTTGAGTCAAGATGGCTATATACTTATTACTTGGTATGCCTAAATAAATCGAAATCCCCCCAAGGGTGACCCTTATTTTTAACTTCTGTTTTTTTTTGCTTTCATCACCCAAAATTGTTCCTTCCCATGAGAAAATAATTCCCTATTTTTCATATTTTTCCACACTGAATTTTAAGTGGTGCCTACAAGTTCACCATTTAGAAAAAATTTTAAAAAAAAGTAAAAATTAGAGAAAATTTAATTTTTTTTTTTTTTTCATTTCAGCCCCCCCCCCCTCCAGCAGTATTCTCCCTGATCAAAAGTAACCATTAAAAATTTCTAATCGATGAAAGTGAGATTTTGAGGGGGTTCAAATTTAATTTTAGGCCCACTTGAGGACCAGCCTATTTTCTCAGTGGAGGGGATAACAGAAATTTAAGAGTCATTTGTAATGAAAGGGGAAGTATTAAGAAGGAATGGAGCAATAAAAATTAGGAAAAAAAATTTTCATCATGCACCTTTCAGTTTGTTTCAAAATTTGGGAGAGATTTGGCACCACTTATTTTGTATGTAGGGGGCTGAAATTTTATAGGATTTATTTGTTCATAAAAAAGAACGAATTTAGGGAGTGGGAGGAAAACAGAACAGAAAAAACCATCAAGTATAAATAGGAACCCCCCTCCCCCATTAAGAATTAAAAAAATTTAGTTGGTGAATTTTTCTAAGGTAAGGAGTAAAAAACATGAAAAATAACTCTTTATCGTATTTTTTTTGGTTTCGAAATTTTTTCAATTTTTTTGTAAAATTTTCATTAAAATCTCCAAATTTTTAAAAATTCGCGTCAACAAATTTTCAAAACATGAATCAATTAAATTTTTCCAACGTTTTATTTTTTGATAATTTTTCAGTTTTTGATTTTTTTTAATCGATTAAAATTAATCGATAAGTTGAAAATCGATATTTCGATTTCGATTAATTCAGACACCTCTCAAATACATACGGATTTATTGTCATAACTGCTCAGAAAATCATTAAAGTTTTCCAACCCAAAACTTTATTTCTAGGCAATTAGATAGCAATTACTTCCTTTTGCATATTTTAAATTCAAACCAAACAATCTATCTTTACCTAGATTTAACGATTCAAACAGTAAACCGTACACTGAGATATGTTTATGAAAAAGAAATGATATCTTCTTATTTGAAAAAAAAACACCGTTTAAAAATACCGAACACCATTCGAGTTACCTAGCATTGAAATTAGCTCCTGGCGCAGAACTACGAAAAAACCGTAGACAACGGTTTTAATTGGTTAAACGTCGAGTAGTTTGTTAAAATTTCGCCGTTTTTGTGAAATTTTATAATATTGACAAACACGGCTCGTATTTTTTAACATTTTCATTTACGCTTATTTACAAAGAGGAAGAGAAGCACAATTACAATTCTTCTTTAGGTTCATAATTTAATTAAAATTCGCGGCGAAAGAAGTTTTTTTTAATGTTTTTTTTCCTCCTTCTTCTCGAGCTGT
Source organism: Pseudococcus longispinus (assembly GCA_900064475.1). Taxonomy (NCBI): domain Eukaryota; kingdom Metazoa; phylum Arthropoda; class Insecta; order Hemiptera; family Pseudococcidae; genus Pseudococcus; species Pseudococcus longispinus. Next base: position 30,855 of record FIZU01033164.1, read on the forward strand.
CTCTAATTAGAATATTTGTCTTTTGCCAATAAGTATTCTTCCCTCATGTCAAGCTTTAAAGCCGATATATATACCACCTTCATTAACAAAACTTTAAATAACTACGGCGTAACTTTACTAATTAGCGAAGTACGATAATTTAACTTTTTACTTCATAAACGATTTCTTACTCTCTCTCTCTCTTATACGACTTAAGCTCTTCGTTCAGACTAAAATTCAACTCAAATCTGGCGGATCGTAAGTGTACTTATTCTTCGGTTTATTTATGAGAAATTCCGCTGAAATGTAACTATAATTACATTTCCAATTTGAAGTTAACGAGTTTGAGATTTTTTTTCTGTTTCGTGTTGCAAGAACCTAGGTTGGTTTTAGATATGCAATCGAGACGTGAAAGAAATTTCGTTGATTCGTTGAGGGAAATTTAGGTAGATTTCATCGAAAAAAGAGTTAATTTTTACCTTTTTTTTTAAGCATCTTTGCGTGAAAATTTGAGTAGGTAACTAAAAAAATCTCGTGCTTTTTTAATTTTCTCATTTATAATCTTTCAACAATAGGTAAACCCACGAGAAAAATCCCTTATTAAAAATTCTCATACATCGTCATCGTTCTAAAAATACACCATTTCTGAATGAATTTTTCTCTCAATAATTCTCATTCGTTAATGTAGGACACCTTAAACTAAAATTATTGTCTTCATATCACCAAAACTTCAGATACAATTACAGTAGCTATCTTTTGATATTTTTAACACAAAAAAGTGTCAGTACATTGATAATAGCTTCTTTGTAATATTCGACTAGTGTGAAATTTTGCAAAGCAATTGGTTTTTAAAGTATCTTGCTTCATGCCAACGTATGAAGTTTTCTTTCGATATCGTTTGATGTTAGCTCTGAGAGGGGCGGTTTTTTTTCTACTATTCAACATTATTTATTCAAGTACTTGGAACTTTGATTTTTCGCACGAGTGTAGTTTGCATTTTAAACAAAAATTTTGCAGCAATCACAATTTCACGTATCTAGCTTTTTAGTGTTTACTACTTGTTGATATTTACCTAAGTAACATACCTAACTGTATCTAATGATAACAAACTCTTACGTTTTACTCGCTTATATGCGGATAATTTAATCATACGGAGGGATTGTAGAGGTCTGGGTGGGAAATTAGTTCAATTGAGGGAGTCGTTTTTTGGGGGGAAGTTTTCGAGACAATGGTGGTGTGCAGAAATTGCATTTTAGGTAAAGTATTCGATATAATCTTGGTTATTTTGTGTAAAACCGTTTGAAAAATATGGATTTTTGATGGATAGGTATTTTAGGGGGAGGTGAAATGAGAATTTTTTTTTCGAATTTTCAATTTTCTGCCTAGTTACAAAATTGAAGGGGCTATGAAAAAAATTGAAGCAAAAAAATGCTTTAAAAAATTAATGAAGGAAGAGAATAAAACTTTGAAAACTGAACAAATTTTGTTGCGATGATTTTTTGCTTTGCATCAAAATTAAAGGGGCTAAGTAATATTTAAATGGCATCCAAAATTCAAAATTTCAAAGTTTTCGCTTCTTTAAATATTACTTAACCCCTTCAATTTTGATACTAGGCAATATCACCAAGATAAACGTTAGATAGATGTGTTGCTTAGTTTTAAAATTTTGGGGGGAGGTGCCTTTTGAAAAAATTGGGATAAAACTTATTTTTGATCTTAGGGATGGGTAAACATAGAAAGTTGAAAAAATTACCTTCCTACAATTTTCTGCCTAATTACAAAATTGAAGGGGCTATGAACAAAAGTTGAAGCAAAAAAATGCTAAAAAAATAAATAAAGGTAATAGAGAATGGTATTTTGGAAACTGAACGAATTTCGTGGTGATGATTTTTTGCCTCGTCATCAAAATTTAAGGGCCTAAGTAATATTTAAATTAAATTCAAAATTTAAAATTTTTCGCTACTTTAAATATTACTTAACCCCTTCAATTTTGATGCTAGGCGAAAAATCATTCCAACATTTAAAAAAATACTATTCATTACCTTCATTAAAATTGTTAAAGGAATTATTATCTTTATTGAGTATTTTTACGAAAAACATTTGCCCCTTGAATTTAAAAGCAGGCCACATTTTCAACTAACATTTTTTCTTTGGTGGTTTCGGTTATTTCCACACATCGAAAATACTACCTTGATTTATCGATTTTTTTTCAAGGCCCAAAAATAGATATAGGGCCCTTATTTTATATATAAGAAAGAAATGCCAGACAATATTCTTCACCACTTTTGGCTTTTCAGATTTTATTTTGATTTTTTTCGTATATTTGTCGATTTGGCATGAAAATTTCAACATTTTGCTTTAAGATGCAAGAAAAGTGAAAATATCGATAATTTACTAAAAAATTTCAAAGTAAATCATCAACTACGAATTTTTAAAATAGGTAAACTATGTTGAAATAGCGATTTTTCTGTACAGTTTTTCGTAAGTTTCAAACCCTTGGTTTATAGCAATCAATTAAACAAAATTGTTGGGAAATTTTGCATAAAAATGCAGAATTTTAGATAATTTTTTTTGGATTGGTCGTTCTTCGTTTTCATGTTGTTTTTCACATTTTAAAATTCAAAGTGACAAAAAAACATGAAAGAGTGAATCAAAATTGAAAAGAAAAATTGTATATACCTAAGCTTAAAAAGTTTCTCGATTTTGCTGAAATAAGTCCAGGCATGATTTTTAGGCCCCTAGCTCATCTCGGAAGATCGGAAGAGGTTGTACTCGTAAGTTCCCAAAATGGCGTCATTCGGGTATTTCAAAAGAAAATTGAAAAAAAAAAAACAAGGAAAAAATTAACGAATTTGATCTAAATGCAGGTTGATATGGTGTATTTTGGTGTCATTAATGATATATTGCAAGAAAAAAAATTTTCGATTAGAAATAATCTAGTTAAGAGAGGAAAACTGGCTAAAAATACGTTTTTTTGAAGATTTAGGTATGACCTCGCACTGGCAAAAATCAGAAAAAATTCTGAGTCGTGCAAAATGGTCTGAAAAATAAGAAACCAATTTTATTTCGTGCTCGTGTCAAAATTGTACATTCTGTGGCGATTTGAAGTTTTCAAAGTCGATTTCAAGGTCATCGCAGGAGCCAGAAAAATCTGAAAAAATTTCACATCGTTTCCCTTGAGTACCTGTACCCACAGACCAAGTTTGATGGAAATCAATAGGCAACTCACTGAGGCAGCATTTTTTAGCTCAAAATCATTATTTCGGGGGTCCAGCCTCAGGGGATGAGAAAAGGGATATCGCATAAGCTCTAAAATCAACTTTTACCATAACAGATCGAAATGCCTGAAAAAAAATTTGAAATTCGATCAGAGGCCAACTGACCATCTTACCAAACTAGAGCCTTTGAAGTTCCTAATAAAAAGTATCAAGAGTCAAGGAGAACGGAAGGGGTGACTGGGATCAAAATTTTCTCAACAATTTTTCTCCATCAAGATACCTACACCAACTGAAGGTCTTCGAAACAAAATCAGAGCTGGGGATAATTTCACCTAATGACCCTCAAAAAAAGTGACTTTTTAAAAAATCCTACGACGAATAATTTGTGGGTGCTAAGTAAAATAGAAGAAGTTCTGTTGAATCTCTGTTTTTTTTTTGCAGTTCAATTTGGTCTCCCACGTCTCCATAAAATATGTTTAGGTTTCGGCGGAATTGTAAAACGAAACTTTTTTTTGTTAACTTATTTCGTTTTATGGTCAATCGATTTTTTCGGTTTCGTTTCGTTATTTTGTTCGGCTCATGAAATTATTTCGTCATTTCATTTCGTCTTTTCCATCATTACTATTCCTGTGGGTACCCAAAATAATGGAAATTTTTTTCAAAATTCTTTTCTGTGTTCAATATTCTATTCCTCCATTAGATTTTAATTTTTTTTGCTAAAATAATAAAATTAATTCTTAAATTTTTGGAAAAAGTCAGGAACTTTGATTTTTTTTTTATTGATCATTTTTGACCTTGAAAAATGGAAATGAAATAAAGTTTTAAAAAAATCAAAGTATTCTCGATTTTGCTGAAATTGCAGTATATGAGAGAAATCGACTTAAAATAACCCGTTACATGATTTTTAGGATCTTAGGTCATCTTGAAGCGGTTGTGGGTCCTCAAAATGGCGTCATTCGAGTATTTCAAAAGAAAATCGGAAAAGAGGGAAAAAGGGAAAAAACGAACGAATTTGGTCGAAATGCTGGTTGATGGGGTATTTTGGTGTCATTAATGATATATTTCTTGAAAAAAAATTTTCGACCGGAAATGACCCAATTAAGCGTGAAAAGTGGACGAAAAAATCGGTTTTTTGCATTTTTGAAGATGACACACCACGATATCAAGTTCTACAAAAATATGGGGTTGTACATCTAGAACATGTACACAATATATATATTTTTCAGAATTGCACCTCTGAAAGGGGTTACCAAAATGGCCCTTAGAAAGCTTA
>FIZU01033177.1:0-15696 GCA_900064475.1 Pseudococcus longispinus
AGAAAAATTTCCCATATTAACCTACCATTATTATGAACTCAATTTGTGTAAAAAAAGCATGCTCTTTCCAATGGTGCAAACCCCAGCTTTCTATCTTGTTCGAATCAAAAGTTATACGTGATTAATTTTAAGAAAAAGACATAAAAATTGACTTTTCTTCTCAAATTTTGAAATTTGTTCAAAAAACCAATTTTTTCATGCCCAGTCAAAAACTCATCAGGAACATGACTAAATAGACTATTTTTCAAAATCATGGAAACCTCCACTTTTAAAATATCATATCGATGGGAAGAGTGGGTGAATTTTCACACAGTCTTATTGAAAGGCTAAAAATTCTCAATTTTTTCAACTTTTCAGTTGTCAAGGAGGAATCCAGACAGGTAACAATAATAGGAAAACGAAAATCAAATGATGAAAGAAAGTAAAGTTATTGAGCTCGAACGAAAACTTTTGCAGAAAAAAAGAAAAAACTGAACTTTGCAAGTGGTTCAAACACTTCGAGATACTTTTTGCAACTTTTTTCGAATTTTTGGGCGAAAATCTCAATTTTTTCTAGAGTTTTTCGACACCATGTTGAAAAGTAGCACAAAAGATCTTTCAATCAATCAATTTTTCAGTTCATTTGTTTTTTTCAATCAAGACTTCTTTAATCACAGACTTTATGTTTACGAAACTCCTCCTAAAACCAATTCTCGCTAAACCAATAATAATGCAAACGCTGTGCACCAACAGAATGAGTCTGTATTTTCATCAAATGCTGAACTGATGACTGATCGTATGATTGGACCACAGCTAAACATACCCTTATTTCGATTTTCTTCGCATTCGATTCGATACCCTTCGACCATAGATTTCTACGTACTTCCTGTATCCACTTTTCCGCTCTCAGTACCTTGAATTAATCTCACTCAACAAATATCTGCGCACTTGAATACACACAACTTATGCAAGCACTTGGACTCAGCACCGTAATCCTTTCTCAAATACCAAACCCAACGTTACGATTCCAATCCACATGAACCGATTAAATTTTCAATCGTGAAACAGGGTAAACGTTATCAACACGTCGGGGGACTACGGATACTTGCGGAAATTGAGTGCGACATTGACACGACGTCGAACAGCGGCATGGCACGAGTAGGTTACCCTAGTTTAAAACTAAAGTCTTATCGCGGCTTCGTGGAAATTACCATTTTTTACTCTGGGGATTCGAAACGAGAGGAGATTTCGCCGCCGAGGTAACACGGTATACGACGTCGAGCGACTCGGCGCGGCAAGGCGTCTACATCAAATATCAGATCACCGAGGGAAACGCGAAAGGAAAAACTGCTCTTTCAGAAAATTGCTAGATAAGAAAATAATAGACTTCCAAATGACACGGCTCAAACTTTCAAAAATATCATGGTTCGATGAACCGAAATAAAAAAAAATGAAAAAAAAACACCCCGCTGTTTTTCAACACATCGTCGCATCGGAGTTCTTCGATAAATCAATATTCAGCACATCGTAAATATATAAATTATGGTAAGTTGGTATCGCGACCATCGATGAATTAAAAAAATGCGTATTTTATGAACTTTCATTATTTTTCAGAATACTCAACATTTATACCGAAGTCGAATCTTTGCTGATAGAATTCTCACATGATATCAAATCGATGAAACGACCTAAATGCAGCAATATCATCGTTAGCCAAAGTCGACGTGAAAATATAGTGAAAAACACCGAAAAACGGAACACGTGCGAGGCCCGATGCTACAAACACCAAGCAGGGATGGTACAGTAGTGGTCTCGTGTTCGCCAGCAATACGAAACACGGACGCCCAATAGAACCGATGAAAAAGCACTAGTGGGCGAAGGATATGCGGAGGGAGAGCCACTGAGCGAAACGGAAAGTGAGGAAAACTCACCTCCATCCCATTTGTTCCACATTGCACAGCATAGCTCCGCGGTGTAAAGCTAATCAATACACGTTGTAGTTCAACGGTTTCTCTATCGCCACTTTTCTCCATTTCCTTATTCCCAAAATACATAAGTAGGCAGGTAGGTAGGAGACTAGGTAGAGTCATTGTAGGTATATGTACTCGTATGTACATACAAAGAGTTGGGATCCCTAAAATTGTTGGAATTGATGCACGAATAAATCCCAAAAAATGAATTGGAGTTTCCTTGTACATACAAGTAGGTACTTACATTATACCTACACAGTAGGGTGGGTGGTCTTGAACTTTTTTTTTTGGAAAGTTGGGGAGGGATCGAAATAAACTGTTGGGTGACGTCAAAAAAATCGTGGAAAAATTTTGTATATCTGACTTTGAACCACATTTTATGGATGGGATTCAAAATTTTGAAATTTAAATGGATAAAAAAATACAGGTTTACAAGTACTTACTGTTTGATTGACATTCGAGGTTCGATTATCACTTCAGATGCACATAAGACGACTCCAGACACCATTTTCCTTTTTTAGGGGTTCTCAATTTCCTGTGAAATAACATAAAGTTACAAGATAATCTCGTGTAATCATGTAAATTTGAGAACCCCTGAGAAAAAAAAATTGTTTGAGGTTTCATTCGATGTGCATCTAGAGAGAAAATCCAACCCATAAAATCAATCGAACCGTATGTACCTACCTAAATTGATTTTTTTATTCGATTTTGAGATATCCTCAAAAACAACCAATTTGACTACATATAATTATACAAAAATCATCAGAACACCTCTGAAAAAAAAGGTATTTTTTTTACTCCTGAATGGTAACAGTACAGCTAGATACCTTACCTATCTACAAAAAAAATCAAAAATTGTGACCTGTCACAAGAAAACCAGGTTAGTGTCCAAAAAGAAAATTTTACAGGAGAGCAATTTAAAATTTCAAATGCCCTATTGCCCGTACTATTTCCCGGATCCGGCTGATTCTCGGCACACGTTTAGCCACCATGGGTGCCATATCTTTACGAATTATAAATTTTTTTGAGGTCAGTGTTACCAATCAAAAGATCATTATCGCAATGTTAAAAAAAAAGCAAAGAGTTGAATTTTCTAAAATTTTCCTGGTGGAAATTTTGAGAAAATTGCTCCATAGCGTACATCAATGACCCGATTGGGCTAAAACTTGATATATAAATACCACTTGAAGTGCCCTCCAAGAAAACGCCAAAAAATTGTTCAGCCTAAAAATACCCAATTTTCTTTAATTTTTTTCTCATGGCTGTAGGCTCAAAGAATCGTTCGCGAACGATTTGTCTATGGCAGCGAATTTCGCGCTAAAAGTATTACCACTATTGACCAAAAACGAAAACCAACTTTTTGAATGGACACTAACCTGGTTTTCTTGTGACAGGTCACAAATATCAAAATTGTTTTCAAATTTTTGAAAATTTTACAATTTTGAACCCCGATCTGTCGAATGTTGGTTCAAGTCAGAGACCCAAAAAATTTTCCAAAGTTTTTTGACGTCATCACACAACTTTTTTTCAAACCTTCTTCTTCAATTTTCCAAAAAAGCAAAAGACTCAGGTCGTCTACAGAAATCGAAAAAGCAGAATTCCTTTTTTTTTGTACATATTTAAAAAAGTTTGTACTGAATACATTTTTACCGTGCCCCCCACCACAATCCCAATATAAAAAACCGTAATTCTCAAGCGACGAGCTCGGATGTTTACCAACTAACAAAAGTAAAAATTTTTGTTTCTTTCGTTCATGATGTCAACAATAATCCTTTTTTTTCAAAAATCACAACTTCAAAACCAAAAAAATGGACGCTTGCAGAACTTTTTGCAGCTTTTTCAATATGTGACCCCCCCCCCCCCACAATAAAAATCATTTTTTCACAAAATCAGAAAAAATTCGATAAAAAATTTGTAATTTTCAAAAAGTCATTAAAAAACAAAAACGAAATAAAAAAACAGTATGATATCAGTCACCTTCACAGGGTTGCCACTGATGATTTTTCAAAAATTACTAGACGTTCGATTACAAAATTTCTCCACTTCGCTCAATTTTAAATTTTTCATATAAATTGGAATAAATGACTTTTTTTTTAAAAATTGAAAAAAGCAAGTTGAAATTTTCATATCGCTTGAAGCGTGAAAATTATTTTAGCAAAGTTATCAATATAAATGGAAAAAATAAGAATTTGAATTTTTGAAATTTAAAAAATTTTACTGTTTCGTACTTTTTTGTACTTGTAGGTACCCTGAATGACGATTCACCCTGATACAGTCATAGGTACGTGACTTTACGTACTCGCCTACCTAGTACCTACCTACCTACCTACCTACTACGTCTACGTATGAAAATAGGAAGAAGGAAATAGAATAAATTTGGACTCACGAATCTCCAAATCTTATAGATACTCGTATGAAGAAAACTGAAAAAGTATCAAAAATTGATGAAATTGAAATCTAATTCAACATTCAAAATGACCACTCCATCGACCACTGGCACACATCTAATTACGACTACGCTCAAGTAATTATTAAATTTCACCTCAACACCTAAGCTATATCCACTTCGCAATCAGTACAAATAAGATAGGTATCCTCATCGATCGATCTTTCAAATACCTACAACGAACGAAACGACGCCACGTTATGTTTTTAATCAGGATTACATAGCACGGTTCGAGATAAAAGTACTTTTTCGGCCAAGGGATTTATCACCGGACGCATAGCTTTGAACCGTCGAGCTTGGAGGAAGCGAGACGAAGGTGCAGTGGTGTAGACCACCTAACGAGAATTTGTATATAAAAGAGCCATCTCTATCTCTCTCTCGCTCTGTGTAAACCGTACGATCAACCGAGGTAAAAAGTCTATTAAAGCAGTATTTGCTCTATAATAAAGGGACGAAGCGCGGCTCGGTCCGGCCAGTCGAATCGCCGGCGACTGCCAGATTTACGATTAAATGCGAAAAACGCAAAGTAAATCAATTTTTGGAAGCCGGATTAATTCGACCGACTATTGGTACCTATACAAGGTAGATAGGTAGATAGATACAGATACTTTGTAATGAATTTATTTCGACGATGGTACTGCGTATATGTATTTTCATTTTAGTGCACGTATAATTCGCTAACCGTGCCCGGAGACGGCGAAAAAATAAACCAATCGAAAAGATACGAAGCGAAAATTCGTTACGGGGATTACCGAATACAGGTGGGCTATGCTATGGTTTTTTCTTTCGGTCTATTGATTAGTTTCACTGTATGTACCATATACGATATAAAACGAATGGTCTTTACACGATGCTACGAGTTCGTATTGATATGGCATTGGAATGGGTTTTGGCCCCTCTGAGTAAATTTACATTACACATTGCGTAAATAAAAAGAAACCTACGATATACTCTGTTGATTACACATTTGGGCCATTTTTGAATAATAATAATCTAACAGAAATTTTAAAAGTCATAAATTCTACAAATCTACTCATTAAGATGAAAGCGAATAAAAGTTCAAACAGATGAACAACGCAATCGAAAAATTTGGACAAATCTAAACCTACCTATGGTACTCAGAGACACAAATCAGCAACATAATTTAGAGAAATTGTACAAACTCACCAGTAAATCAAGCAGGAGTCAAGTAGCACATAGAAATACACCAAATAAACATTCATCACACGCGAAATAAAATTCGATCTGCGATTTTTTCCGAAATGTAATACATAACCGAGTTCTGAACCAGTACTAAAATGAAAAATGCATTCGAAAAACGAGCAAGCATTTGCCAATACTGTCTTATCGCTTCGATAGAGAATAAAACGAGATAAGAGGTACGCTGCAATAAGACGAACGACAGATAAAATTAGTAGATAGGTATGTAACCTATTCCAACAGAAAAATCCAACATAGCAGTTACAGTACATCGTACATTTTCGAACATGAAAATGCAAAATAAAATGAACAATGTCGAAGTATGTACAACGTAACTCGTATGCATTAAATATATTTCAAGTTCACTTTATCGGATGGCGGAGGGTGAGGGGGATCACTGAACATCGAGTAAAATTAAACATTAATAAAATGTAACGAGATAAGAGCATAATACTGCAATCGAACGAACGACAGGAAAAATAAGTAGATAGGTACTAACCTAGGTACCTATTTGTACCACTTATTTCAACAGGGAAACCCAACACAGCAATCATCATACATTTTTGAACATGCAGATGTGAAACAAAATTGACATTGAACAAAGTCGGATTAATCTGGTTATTTTTTGGTACAATGTCCCTCCATTGTTCGAATAAATTGCCGAAAATGTCAAAAAAATATTTTACTGTATTGAAAATCAAAATTTTTCAATCATCTAAAATTCCAAATTTTCATAGGAAAAAATTGGTGGTGAGAGATTTTTTATTACATAATTGGTGAAAATAATTATATCTTTCAAATATTGAATCGAAATTCATAGAAATTGTTTCCATCAATTCTCAATTCAATATTTGAAAGATATAATCATTTTCACCAATTATCTAATCAAAAATTTCTCATTGCCAATTTTTTTCCAAGAAAATTTGGAATTTCAGATGATTGAAAATTTTTGATTTTCAATGCAAGATGATTGAAAAATTTTGATTTTCAATGCAACAAAATATTTTTGACATTTTCGGCAATGTATTCGAACAAAGGAGGGACAACGCCCCAAAAATAACCAGATTGATTCTATTTAAACTTCAAATTTTTTCAAATTTTAATAATAGATTTTTGACACCATTATTTTACTTTTTTTTAAAAAACACGTGAACCACATTTCATTTTTATTTTGTTTTCAAGACTTACCAGAATTATTCCGTTATTTAATAATTGAATTTTTAAATTAGTACACAAAATTCAGTTTTTCAAGTTTTTTATTTTTTTGGTTTCATTTTTTTCATTCCTAATGTAGGTAAATCAATTTTTCTTGTAATTTTTGTTCATCAAAAATTCATTCCATATTTCTACCAAATTATAAATTTCACCAACGCTTTAGTTTAGTCGAGAATGCACTTCAGCAGCCAATTTTGAAATCGGGCCATTCTCGATAAAACTTTTGATGATGGGTAGGGGGGGGGGCGAAAAAAATTCAGGCGTCTTATAATATTTTTAATTATAAAAATCATTCCAGATAATACTTTGATCTGTGCTAGTTCAACCTCGGTTCGAAATAGTTGATTCGAGTTCTTTCTATCTCAGTGAGGGGGGGGGGCATTGAATACCGAGTAAAATCAAGCACATTTCAAAAAAAATAATTGTCGACTTGAAAAATCTCTACTCGAGTTCATTAGCGAATTTATTCTTCCCAGAAAATTGGATCAAGTTGAATAAGACGATCGAATTATTAAAATTTAAACAGTTTGGTAAAATTTTCAAAAATAATATCGTTTCGCCAAAAAAAAATCAAATTTATTGAACTCAAGGGAAAATAAGTCAACAATTTCTGTAGATACCTAAAGGTGTTCAAAAGCTAAAATATTACCCTTTCCCTCTTAAATACCATAGAGAATCAAAACTTCAGTGACATTTGCACGAGGAATTTTCAAATAATATTCAGAGCTGAATTGTTAATCTGAGCGGGTTTCCTTAAAATTTAGGATTTTTGACTTTTTGGAAAAATATCATGGGGTTTTTGCACTCTCTGAATCAATTTTAAATATTTTGGATTTTAACTACAAAAAAATGATCGTAACTTGTTTTTTCCCTTTCTAGTATACAAGCTGGGCATTTTTCAATTATGTCATAACAAGAGCACAGAAACAAAATTCTGCAAACTGATACTGTCGAGATGTAAAGCTAAAATACGAAAAGTTGAAAAACTCAAAAAGTTCGAAATTTGAATATTGATATGCAATGAGTTGAACGTAGAATTGATTGAACACCAATATTTTTTAAATTTTTTAAATGGAATTGAAATTTTTAAAATCTGCACCTATAGTGCTAATTTCGAAAAATGTCTGAATTTGAATCGAATGATGAATGATGATTGTTCGAGTGGTGTGAATTACTCTTTGCAGAAGGTTCTCATAATTATGATGATGGGCAGAAACAGAACATGTGAACAGCAAAAGGCAAAATTTGAGTACTTGGGTGTACCTTATGAAAAAATGCGCTGGATTGACGAGTAAGTTCTCAGTCATAAGAGTACACATGCCTTAAGAGGTCTAGACCAAAAATAACTTCAAAGTATATTAATCAAATACGTAAATAAAATTGTTGAAAATACTGAGGCCAGAAAATAGAATTGAATGGTAGGTAAACAATGTTGGTTTTTTTGGTTTGTCACGGTATTCCTGCTAAAAAAAAAATTAACGACTTTCCTCGATTTTTTCGAATGAAGTTTGTCTGCTTTAAGAATCATTGTCCCGTTGCCCATTATTCATTTCGATCCAGATGACAGGGTTATTTCAGAACAGACGTCATAAAATAGACTAAAATTGAAAAACTCGAAAATTGAGTCATATTCCGTCATTGATCAGAAACTTTCGAGTGAGTACACGATGACGTCGAGAGTCGTATGGTCAACCAATGCAACGTGAACTCATTATCAGAAGTTTTCAGAGGTGAAAAATATATCCTCTTGAACATCGATATCATTGGTTGCAAAGAGAGACGCAAAAATCGTGAACATTTATTCCACCCAGTAAGTAAATTTTGAGATTAACCCCAAAATATCTCATAAAATTTACTGTCGAACAATTTGCTGAGTTTCAACACTCGTACAGCACATAAAATTTGATCCATCTCGCCACTCTACCCATAAACTTCTTCCATATCCACGCAAATACAAACTATCTCGACTTACCATCACCGAGAAAGGTATTGAGAACAGTTTTTCATACCCCATCAGAGCCACCTTTTCCATAATAAACGCAATTTAATGAAGACAATATGTCACTAACCCGAAATTTCGTCGGCCAATCGAGGGGTTACACGCTGATTGGATAATTAGTTTAGGGAGTTAGAGAGAAGCTCTTTGCAAAGTGCAATTGCGGCGGGCGTCGCGTCGCGCACCGCCGAGAGGTGGCGACAGTGCAGCCAAAGGGAGGGAGGGCAGCGATCGAACGCGGACGGGTGGCGAACTCGAGTCGATGATTTCATTACAGAAAATAAAATCACTTCTAAAACATCAATTTACCAACGGGGGAGTAGCTGAGCGCGCCAAAGTAAGGGGTTACGCAATCATCTAAACGACGAAGCGTAACGTAACCGTACCCAACGTGTAGGCTCATTCAAAGAAGGGCTCTTTGCAAAATAGAATCCGCGCCCAGAATACGCAATTGGCTTTTCAACGAATGAAGTGTGGTCCGGAATACATCATTAGCGAGTGCAAAACACAACTTTCATTTCGCTTTTTCGCGCCCGTTATACGTAGGTACCTCTTTTCTTTTAACACTGTATACGTATTACGTATACTCGTACTTTTTTCCATCCTCGCCGCCCCCAAACCCAATCATATATCGTATCGCGTTCAGATTCCAATTTTATCTTCCTTCTGGATCTAGTTCGTCGCAATGGGGAAACAAGTTACCTACGTACAAGTTTCAAAATATTGTAATATAATGGCAGAGTATTTAAAAACAAGACACTCTAAAGGCAGCAAATTCGTTAAAAAAGCTGATTTTCTCATCGTTAAATTCATAGTAAATTTGAAAAATTCACTTCAGATGGGTAATTAAAACGAAACTTCAATTTTGAAAAGAAACCAACTATATCATCATCGCTGATCGAATGGCAATGGTTGTCGTAGATATGTGAGCATCAAGGTCAATAAAGATCGAAGAGATCGATAAGACGAGTCAAAGGCAAGTGATCAAGGTCCACATCTGGAATAATCAAATAATTCAAATTCAATAAAACACATCGACCAGAAGCAACATATCATCTCCCAAACGAAACCAACAAAAATTGCAGGGGAATAGATCGAAGCTGATAAAAATTGAAAATCGATCTTGCAATTTATTTAAATTTATTCTCCATACCAAAAAACACGAAAAGCAACCGAGCCAAATTTGCCAAAACTTACAAATATTATTCAAGTATAACTTACAAAAAAAAAGAAAAAAAAAGGGGCGATAAAATCCGACCAATTATTAGGTAAGATTACCTCTCCACAGACTAATCGTAATCATCAATACAGCAAAAGTAAAAAGGGATCACCTAGGGTATAAATCAAACACCAATGCAAACGATACCACCGTCTATCAAGCATCAAAAACCCGAAGAAGAATTACCTCATTCGTAATGAAAATTACCGTCGACGGTACGTCGTTCATTACACATACGGTCGAAGAATCCCTCATCCCCTACGGTGTCAGCACACCGACGGCTACCGCGCATCAGAGAGGTAATACGCGCGGAGACGAAACGCAGCAGAAACGATTTTCATTCGTGAACTTCCGTCATTAAAAGTTTCACCTCGATGAGCATTTCGGACGGCGGCTGCGAGGCGCACACTCTCACTTCAACGACTGCATAAAATTCGGCCCGATAAAAAAGGACTTTTCACGCAGCATTGACCACAATCCTGTAATGTCGAGTTGATTGCGACGGCTTTGGCTTACGTTCGAAGGCTTTAGCCCAACGTTACGAATGAAAAAAAATCCTTTAGCGAGGTATTTTCCGCTGTGTAGGGCGTTGAAGAGGGAAAGGTTTAGTTTGACTCGCGACAAAAAAACACAACTCGAGTGTACGAGATGAAAGCGGTGTCGATTCACCTTCGTTGCAAACGTTTAAATTTAGCTGGCCAATTAGGTTAGAATTTGTCGATTCGATAAACGAGGCTGTTCCCAATTCTTCTTAGTAATGTGTGAGGGAATCTCGAATTACTATTCAACGAGATCCCAATTCCAGAGCAATTTATTCGAACAAGGGAAGTGGCAACTCGTCACCTTCGATCAAGCTGAAATTTGGCTTACTGAAAGAGCATGTCACCCTGACCTTAAAACCAAGTTTTGAGCTGCCGAACTTAATTTTCCGATTTTTGACGAATTTTTGAAAACGGCAAAAATTGCCAACATCAATTTGCCAGCGCCTCCTGGAGTGATTCCATTGCGCCGGGGAAAAGTCAACTTTTGCTGGAGGCTCTCTATCGCTTCGAAAATGGTCGCAATTGATTCGGGGAGCCAACTTCGAGATTTAAATCGATTTTAAAAATATCTCAAAATTTACCAACAAGTTTTGCAAAAAATTAATGTACTCGTTGCAATGGGCTATTTTCGCCATTTTCAAAAATTCGCTAAAAATCTAAAAATCAAAAAATCAAATTTCGACAACTGACAGCTCAAAAATTTGGTTCTGAGGTCTGGGTAACATGCTCTTTCAATGAACCAAATTTCAGCCAAACCAGAGGTGACAAACTGACAAAGTTCCCTTGGAAGTAAGAGGTTCTTATACAGGGTGTTTCGGGAAGCCCCTTCAACAAATAACAAACGAATCCTTCTTTTCAATTACGGCCATTACCCTTGTATTTACCGTAATTACAGTCAATTCGAAGTTCAGAATGTAATGACCCACCTGTCAAACCTGTCCAATAGGTAACTAACCCTTCCCAAAGAGAAATCATTTTTCCTTGAGGATGATTCACCCCCTTAGGATTACAGTGATCGATGAAATCTCAACTGATGCTAGTTTGGTCAATTGAGGGGGGGGGGGTCCACGAATATTCTCTCTGTTCCTTATGTCTACCTAAATTCGATATGCAACTTAATTTATCCGATTAAAAATTAATCTAGTTTCAACCACCAATGGATGAATTTGTTCCTCAAATTTGCGCTTGGATTCAGGTAATACGAACGAATCAAACAAAAAAATTGAAAATGACGTAAATTTTTGGTAAGTTGATTTTTTAATTTTTGAAATATACGGTCAACTTCAACTACGAACTGTAGTGTCAATTTTCATTTTACAACTATCAGACCACTTTCAATCGAAAGAGCGTGGGCTTAATTTTGTCTAAAAGAAACCCTTAAAAAGTGGAAAAGGCAACTTGACCCCTTTTCTCGTGGTAAGGTACGACACATATTTCGATATCAAATTCCAAGCAAGTTGATAATATCTTCAAAGACTTCGAGAATTAACTATTCCTATTCAAACTACTCAACTTGATAACAATACCTAATTAAATTATTTATAATACCCGCCGATGCATTGAAATTCGACAATTTTCACTTATAAAATCTATACCTCGACAACTCTTCGCACCATTCATCATAAATCTCCAAACTCACACTACCAAAAAAAAACTCCCATCCCTTTTACGACGATTTTAAACCATGTCAACACTTATTATCGCAGCATTACCATTTGCGCCGCGAGAATAAAAGAGCTCCACTAGCGACCATCGTAACATAACATCAAACTTTTTACCGCATCATAAAAGCAGCATTCCTAACCCCACCGCACCTCTACTAAAAGGGAAAAAGCAAATAGGATAACGGATGATTAACTTGAGTAATAAAATACCAAGTGCGAGCGGGTCGAAGGAGGTGAAAAAAATAACAAGAAAATAGAAAACATCCGAAAACGCAGAATTTTTCTCTTTCCTTCTAAAGTATTAAAAGTTTATTTTATATACGTACACGACGTATACAATCCACGAATACGCGCAGAGAGCAGACGCGGCGGACGAAATCTGCGAGAAAAAAAATAAGAAAAGAGAAGCAGAAGAGCGAAATAAAAAAGAAAAATACCTCCGCCTTTTGCCGACGCGTATAAACTTAGGGCGGAGCAGCGAAAATGTACAGAATGGGCCAATATGTCTTGCTAATAGAAAGCAACTCCATTTATCGCACCGAAATGCCACAGACATGGAATCGCTATTTTTACCAAACTTTATACACGTATGTATGTATTTTGAAGATGCGCCAATATTACCACTTTGGGTGGTTATTCGTGAGGATTTTTTTGTTCAATTTTCATCAAGACGAGGTCAGATATCGAATGAAAAAAATTGACAGTTGGAAACTGATCTCGAACTACAGGAAATGTTGTAATATTGAAAAAGCTCAACTTTTGGATTCGTGTACGAAACGATTCTAGAAAGACTGAGCAATATCAAGTCCAAAAACTAAAACTAAAAAAATTAAGATAGAAGTAGGGAAAGAAGCTTTCCAAAGATATGCAGTTTGGAGAGGAAATTTTTTTCATTAGTTCGAAATGACATGAACTAATTGCGATTAATTCCCTATAGCACTGGGAAATTTACATAGAACAATCAAATTCTTCAAATCGAACCAATTTTTCGTAAAATATTTTCAAAATAAATTTATATAATCACGTTTGTTTTTTTTTTTGCCAGATTCTTACAAGCTGAACTCGTCTTCGTACAACGTTAGCACATTCTTGCATAGCAAAAGCACTTCAACGAAATCCTGCATACACATTCCAACACTTTCAAGAGATTGGAAACGTAGACGGAGGCGACGACGAAGGCACCGTTGACGAAAAAGTATCAAACGTGAATTAATTAATTGCTCGAAAATAAATGGCTCGAATTAAAAAGGGAGTTTCCGCCGTTATTAATAAATTAAAAACAGGCATTACGCTTGATGTAATTAATGAGCCTGGAAAAATTAATTGGCCTGTTTTGTATTGTTTAGTAAAAGTACGAAGCGCTAAGCTGTTCGCCCTCTTCACCCCTCTCCACGCTGTCAGCCGCCGCATCGTACCGATTCTACCATTTTCGACGCCGCGAATAGGGTTCTTTGTCGTAAGTTTCTCTCTTACTCACTTACGTAGGTATAATACGAGCGTATTTACGTAAAAGCGTACTACAGGGAGGGGAAACTCGACAGGTTCCTCGTTGAGCGAATTTTTTCCAACTACGGTTCACAAGAAAACAAAGAACCAAATTCGAAATTTTCGCTGATTTTTCACACTGCTTTTTTGAAAACCTTCGAAGTCTCTGAGTAAGATTCGTTGCTATTTAAACTGTCAGAGTACGAAATGAACAAGTAAGTAGGTAATTGATTTTGCATGCATTTTACAAAATCGTAAAAAAATTTTAATGATTTCAAATCTGAGAACTCAAGCTCTACAAAATGAGTTATAGTTATATTCATGTTTTGTCTAACTTCAAAAAAAAAAAAAATTAAAAGCAAGCAAGAGACCATTAATTTTTTTTTTTAAATAAAAAATTTAATTTCAAGAAAATACTGCCACTTTTCATCTTTTTAATAGTTGCAACCCCTACACTTTCAGGGTGATGCTAAAAATTATTAGCTCATTTTGAAGGAGTTATGAAGCCTACAAATTTTCAAATCATTGTAGTCTCTTCAATTTTTGAGTTCGGCAAAACATAAATATAACTCATTTTGTAGAGCTAAAAAAGGTCTATAAGAAATTTTCAAAAAATTGCCTATCTATATCATCAGCTCAATTACGACGTTTTGAAACATCTACCAGAACTACGGCATAACATTGCTCCTTCAAATCCAGGGATTGGCAAATATGCATACACTTATGTAGTTTGGATGTTTGCATCTCTAGTTCGGAAGCGATGCACTACTACCGGAACACCCTGTATCTTTATGTGAAAACGAGTGAAAATGAAAGATCTGGTTCATTTTATACCGAATATTTATATTTATGAGTTCAGAATTATGAACAGAAACTTCAATCATTGAAGTTCCGAAGCAAAGAGATGGCTTTAAATTTCAACGTGAACTCGATCTTTGAAGAATTAGCGGTTAGTAAAGTAGATGAGGAGTATTACAAAGATGAACTCTAAGGAGTCGAGGAAGTTCTTGAGTAGCTTTTCTAGTAACCTAACTTTACCTAATGATTCGTCAGTCGATCCGCCGACCAGTTCATACAATACAAAGATTATAGTAAAGGGGTCGTATTGAGACCATTAGGGTGAAACGAAAAAAAGCATACCTCGAATTTTGACCAAATTCAAGGGAGTGATTCATTCTGAGTTGGAGATGCCTGAAGTGGGGTCACTTTTGAAAATAAAAGCAGTTTTTGCGAGTTTAGGTAGTGTCCTTTACCTGGCATCTCGGTCGTCCCCTGAAAAATTGCAAGTTGAGTTTCTACACCTCCCTGGGCCATTAACCTCGAAATTGGATACCACGAATTCCTCTCTACCGGGGGTTGAAAAGTTTCAGATCGCTGAAAAATCGAGATTTATGAGGTACAAAAAAATGAAATACACTCCGCTTCAAACCGAAACCGAACTTAAAGGATCCCTTTTGATGCGGAAAAATTATTTCGATTAAAAAAGTTGAAAATTTTGCATTGCAGTCTAGCCAACTTTCAATTTTTACAATAAATCAAAATTTTCTAAATTTTTCATGTTTAAAATTTCTTTTTACAGAAATCGATATTGGAAAGGCTGCAAAGAAAAATTTTTAATTGTTTTAATCGAAATAATTTTTTTTGCATCAAAAGGAGCCTTTTAGGTTCGGTTTTGGTACGAAGCGTGTTCCAGCACAGGAGAAATCCCGAAGACAAATCCCGAATTTAAAAATCCCGAATAAAAAATTTCTATGGAATTCGACGTGGTGGTGAAATCGCTCGCAGCTTTGAAGTGTTGTTGCATTTGTTAAAATGGCAGCAGCAAAGATAGACGGAAATAAATTGATGATTGACGGGTACATCTATACTCGGTCAAAGAAAAGTAAAGGTCGTATCTATTGGGATTGCCGTCGACTACGATATAGAGAATGTTCAGCACGTGCAATCACGAATGAACCTCGGGCTGGCGAAGACGTAGTT
>FIZU01033180.1:0-19485 GCA_900064475.1 Pseudococcus longispinus
TTTTTCGACCCCCCCCCCCCCCCCCCAACTCTCCAAAAAAAGTTGCCATGGAATTCATGGAAAAGTCATAGATTTCAAAAAGTGGTCATGGGAGTCATAGAAACGTCATGAATTTTGTAAAAAAATCATGATGCCACGCCATAGAAAAGTCATGCACTTTTGTAAGTTTTTTGACTTTTTTCAGATTGGATGACGTATTTAAATTTTTTCTTGGGTTTTGTATGTTTTTTGAAATTTTTTCTCGTTACCAATGAGCATGTTTCCTTGAATAAAATGAAAAAATGTCCCCGTCATTTTCATACTACCCATGAAACTATAAAACATAGGATATGCTTTTGTTGATTTAAAAATTTTTTAATCCCAAAAAAGTCTCACAAAACTTTTCAAAATTAGTGGAAACCTAAGAATTTTCCAAGTCTAAAAAAGTCTGGCATAATGACTAAAAGTCAATGGAAATCTGAAAATTGTTTCAACCCCAAAAAATTTTGACAAAAGTCTGAATTGTGGCGTGGGAAAATCATGGCATACCTGTACCTAATTATTCGAATGATAATCCGATGTCAGTGAAATTTTAAATCAAACATTTAAAAAATGATAATAATTTTAAAATTTGCGAGTTGACGAAGGGTTTTTTATAGGCCAAATCCCACGTTTCAAACTCATGATACAGTATAAGAAATAACGAAATAAGAGAAGGTAATCTCCGAAATGAAGTTGAAACTGCCAACACAACGAGATGATACAATTAAACCAATAAAATAAATATTAATTGGAAAAGGAAATTTTATGCGTTTCTAGGTAACATCTTCATCGCTAATCGTATCCGAAAAACTATATCTCGGCATACATACGAGAGTACCTTTACGTATTAGGAGCTAGTTTGGGTTATAAAAATAAATTGCTATATTTTTCGCTCAGTTGTAGCCTTTCTATTCGGTATGCCATATCAATTTACACATAAAGTCATATTTTTTTTTAACGTTCGATCATTTCTTATTAAGTGATTATCAATAACAACTCACGATGGCAAAAAATTTTACGATCGTTCGAGTTTTCCATATCCGTAATCCAAATTCTATCCATACCGATAAACAAACAAGTCTGTTTGCGATTCGAAAAAAGAAAAGAGAAAAAAACAGAAAAATCACTTAACACAAGCCATTACGACCGTTAACCTTATACCATTACATAATAATAAACTGCGTACCACTCCATATACATACATAAAACGTCGAGTCGAACAGAAAAGAGAGAAAAAAAACTCCCGCACGATAATATAGTTAAAAATAAAAATTATAAAATGTAATGAAACATAGACAAGACATAAAACAGTCATTATTGGTGATTTTTTAATACTCTATTGTTGGCCGTTATTTACAATTATCCACACAACGGCGACCGGTAGTATAAATCTTCTTCAACGCGGGCAAATGTTTTAATTGCCTTCTAGCATTGATTTATATGCGAACATTCGAATCAATTAGAGCGAAATATAGATCAATATTCAGTCAATATTGACATGATTCTCACTAGCCAGCAAATAAATCACGTGTTTTATAGGAAATATAGTTAAGATGGACGACTTGTGTTCTCACGACTTCTCTGTCGTTTGTTCCGAGTTCGAAATAAATTGCTCGAGTTTTAATTATAAATTGAATAATTATGAAAATTCAAACCGCTATGATGTAGAGTATGTTGGATACTATGTGCAATGGCGTATATGCGGAGAAATTACTTACATTGATGTTATCGAGATTATTAAAGGAATCCGCAATACTCGGAACAATTACTTTAAAACGTTGAGAACACGGATGTAAGATTTTTTTTATAATGAAGAATACAAATATGTAATATAATTTCTGGTCGTAATATATGCATATGTGATGGATCAAATCAGTGGCATTTGATGAAGCTAAATGAAAATATGCCAGAGAACAGATTTTTTTGAGGGAGGTAGAGAAGAGGAGATGGTAGGGTACGTGAACACGGGTCTATATAAGCAGTTAGCACAAAAAAACAGGAAAACTATACTCATTTTTTTGAACACGAGCCTGACATGAGGTTTTTCTTTGAGTATGAACTAAATGAAAATTTTGGGGAAGGGAATGTCATCAAAAATTTCCCTTGGGAGACGAGCAAGAGGGGCTTTAAGAGTGGAAACACCTTCATTTCTGCACAAAAAGTTGTCGGTGTAAGTTTTGTTCCTATTATTTCCGTATATATTCGACCCTTCTGAATTCGAATCATCATTTTTTTGTTACTTCCCTGATTGAAAGTATAGAAATGACGCAATTGTGAAATTTGTGTCGTAAAAATGACCAATTTTTGTAAAAACAGGCAAAATCAAAATTTTCATTCTTTTGAGCCCTATAGGAGGAATTAATTGAGTCAACAAACATGTTTCCATTACAATTTGAACTTCCTGAATTTGAATTCAAAGTCAGTTTCCAGATTAGAATAAGGAAATTTTCATAATTGTCGAATTTTCTCTGCGTAAAATGACCAATTTTTGTTTAAATTGGCATAGAATCGTGGTTTCTCGTTTCCTAACTTTTATACCTTTGACCGATTGGGATATAGGAGTTTTAGCATAGGAAATGCTTTTGTGATGAGTAATTTCGCGAAAAACGACCGTCGCAGAATTGCAACAGACCGACTGACAAACACGAAATTCCGAAAAATATGACTTCTTCGATTTGTAAATTCTATCACACTGACTTTTAGACATTTTTTGTCAGACTTTTCTGGACTTGAGAAAATTTAAAGATTTCTACAGGCTTTTCGGACTTGTAAGTTCCATCAAGTTGACTTTTAGGAATTTTAGAATTCAGGCTAACTTTACGATATTTTGTCAGGCTTGTTTGGACTTGAAAATTTTTTTAAAGAAATAATGCTGACTTTTTGACATTATGTCACAGTTTTTTGGACTTCAGAAATCTTTAAGATTTACAGTTTTGGTCTAAGAAAATTTTGGAGTTGTGAGACAAACACTTCAGACTTTTTGAATTTGGAAAATTCTAAGATCACGCTGAATTGTAGACATTTTGTCAGACTTTTTTGGACTACATTATATCAGACTTTTTTGCACTCAGAAAATTTTTCAAATTTCAAATGGCTTTTTAGACTTGGAAAATTTCAGAGATCATCACACTGACTTTTAGACATTTTGTTACACTAACACAGTTACTTTACAATATTTTGTCAGACTTTTTTAGACTGGAAAAAATTTTTAACAGATAATGCGGACTTTTTGACACTTTGTCAGGCAAACACTTCAGACTTTTTAATCCGACAGATTGTCTTTTTGTTCTTGTGAGTTGAAGTTCCATCACACTGACTTTTTGACACTTTGTCAGACTTTTTTGGACTATATTATATCAGACTTTTTTGCACTTGGAAAAAATTTAGAATTCACACCAATTGATTTTTAGACATTTTGTTAGACTTTTTTGAACTTGGGAAAATATTCAGATTTCCAATGGCTTTTTGGACTTGAAATATTTATAGACAATGCTGACTTTTAGACATTTTGCCAAACTTTTTTGAACCTGGAAAAGATTTTCAGATTTTTACTGGCTTTTTGAATTTGGTAGACATTTTGTTGGACAAACATTTTGGATTTTTTGGACTTGGAAAGTTTTAGAATTCACTTATCTAAAAATCAAATTTTGAAACAATCCAAATTTTTACAAGTCCTCAAAGTTAGAATCTCTTGAATTTTTCAAGTTCAAGAAGCGTAATCTCTGACAAAATGTTTAAAAGGCAGATAAACCTCTGTCTAATAAATTGCCTAACGTCAAATTTCTAAATTTTCCGATGTTTGAAAATCAGCTGCTCATCTTATAAACTTTTTCTCAAGTACAGAAAGTCAGAATCTCTGAAATTAATCCAGTCTAACACAATGTCTGACTTTTGAAAACTTGAACTATTATTTTTTGTTAATTTAGGCGAAAGGCTGTCTGACAAAATGTCTAAAAGTTGACGTGATTCAGAAATTTTATTCGAGTTCAAAAA
This sequence comes from Pseudococcus longispinus, assembly GCA_900064475.1. NCBI lineage: Eukaryota > Metazoa > Arthropoda > Insecta > Hemiptera > Pseudococcidae > Pseudococcus > Pseudococcus longispinus. The sequence goes on from FIZU01033180.1 coordinate 4,015, forward strand.
GTCTAATTTCTGACTTAATATCTATCAGTTAGCATGATTTCTGAAAGCCTGCCTGACAAAATCGAGTTCAAAAAGTCCAATGTTTGACAAAATATCCAAAGATTAGCATGGTTTCTTAAAGAATGGCTGACAAAGTGTCTAAAAATTAGCGTAATTTATGAAATTTTTTTCAAGTTTGAAAATTCGGATGTCTGATGAAATATCTACAAGTCAGCATGATTTCTGAATTTTTTCAAATTCCAAAAAAGTCTGACAAAATGTCTAAAAGTCATTGTCGAGCAATTTTGTGACATTTTTCACGGGTTTGGTCATCGCAAAAGCATATCCTATACTAATATCAAAATCCAAACACAAAAAATCATCGAGTCGTCAATAGTTCATTGTAACCATCTGAAAAAGCATGATAATAGATCCAAAAGTATTCGCCAAATTGTCACCAACTGATTAATAAATTTCTTATACGATATGAATATGACCCTCGGGCTACAGCATATTCTTAGAATAGCATGCCCTTAATTCGGCATTAAAGGAATACATTGCAGATGATAAACATCTTGGTGCGATATTTAATTAATAACGAATGGAACATTGTTAGATACCATAAGCGTAACCGCGGCGGTATAATTTCCTTCATTCCCTCTTCGTCATACGGGGTTTCTTTTTCGAAACAATTAAAAACTATTCGCATCTAATTAAACTCTAAATACCTATCCTTGTCCTCAATTACACGCAGCATTATGGCAGATGAGACTAGCGCAGCGACCTCGTCGATTATGAAAATCAGAGGGCATCAGACTTCCGTAATCGATTTTCTATTAGACTAGAATTTCGCCTACGGTATTTCTTGTTTTTTTTTTAGGGTACACAAAAGGATAAATATTTAATACGTGAAAATACCTAAATACCAAACCATTGTCCAAGTATCATTTGCAATTCAAAATTGATTGTAGGAAAGCTGTTAAAAATGAATTTAAGTTTTTCCTAAGTAGGTATATTATAATCTAAACGAGAACATTTCTCACGAACGGTGGCAATTAAGAAAATGTTATCTTTTCGACGATAATTGGATGATTTTAATCGGCTCGGCAAGAGCAGTTTACTCGAAAACAGCGGGAGCACTATTGGTTTGTAAGGGTGCACCTCCGAAAGGTTCTTCAACTTGATTATGCGCGGTGTTTGTTGAAAACGACATTCGAGTACCTATAGCTGCGTTATTTTGATACCTTTTCAAAAGATTTTTGCACAATATAGGTTTCGTATGTACCTATATTACCTCGGTTGAAATATTTTTCTTGTTTTCAATCGGCTGCGAAAGGTTTGTTACGTCAATCAAATTATGAAATCGTAAATTAATTTAGAGTTTTGAACCTGTTTGTAATTAGATGTGATCGTTGTTTGTATAAATACTCGAAGGGAATATTTGTTTAATTTATAGCTCGCTAACGATACATCGATGAAGTACGCTATACCGTGTATTTATTGTGATAGGTAGAGGTAGGTACCAGCATATTTTTTGAGGCTCGTTGAGGGACAAATTAATTCTGTTATATGACTTTTTGAGACTTTGATCACAAATGATATTTCGAACCTTCGAATTCGATAATTTCATTAATTCGATAAGTAAATTATTTTTTTAAATAAAAATGCAAAAATCAAAACACTTTTTCCAATGATTTTTTTTCAAAAGAAGAGCGCCTATTTTAACGTGAATGGCCCAAAAATGTAACGGTAGGTACTGTACCTACCAGCAATAAAAATATAGAGAATGGTATATGATGCTATGCCAATAAAATTTGAAACTTTCAAAAATTAAGGAACCAATGTAAAAATTTTTGATAAAATTTCAATGATAGATATAAGCTAATTATGAACAAATAATGTAAATATCAACGTTATCTAGTAGATTATGAGAAAATGATGCAATTTTTTGAAGGGAAGGGGGTTGTAATTTTTTCCTTCAATAAGGCGATCAACAAAATGGACAGATGAAACTACCTCGATTCAGCAGGTTTTTTGGTATCGATAATTTTTTCAACCGCCCAACCCTCATCCACAGTATTCTCACTTATGGTTTGCGAATTTAATTATTCAGATGAATATAAAAAGAAACGAGCTCAAAAATTTTATTTACCCCTCGAGAAATTTGAAGATTTGAAAAAAAGTAAAGTTTTCACCCTTTTGTGCTTTGATGAGAGATGAAATTTGAAAATTTTCATTTCATGATGTGCTTATGAATTGAAAAAAATTGTACCCAGCTTCTCACCCTTGAAATACGGAGAGATTTGGGGCAAAAATTTCAATTTTCCTCCTCCAGTTTTTTCATTATTTTCATTTTAATAAAAGAATAGTTGGAATATTGATTCGCCTATTTAAATGTTTGAAACTAATTTTTAAATACTTAGTTGATTACGTTTTTTTAATGATTAGGTATATTTGGAATGACGATGAAAAAGAAAAATAACTGCAATTTCATCCTTGTAAAAAAACTGAAAACTAGGTGATCCGTTTCTTCGCTTTTGACAAATTTGGGGTTTCAAGGGTATATTTTCTGTTTAGAATGATGAAAAGAAATAAGAACGAATTGGCAAGTACCAGAGTACCGGAATTTCAATACATTACTTGATTTCAAATGTTCAAGAGGTGAATATGAACAAAAAGTAATGAGTGCACTATTATTGGAAAAGAGCTAGAAAGCTCTGTTTGATGAAAATTCCCCAAAATAAACAAAAAAGTGAGATAAAATTTAAAATTGGTCATTTTTTTGGAACAAAACAGCAATCGGTAATTGGGTTTTACAGAAGCATCGATTTCAATTTTCTTAAATTGATCTCCGTCCACCGCATCATTGAGATTTAAGGTGAAAATTGATCAAAAAATATGTTCAAACATAGAAATATCAAACCAAAAAGGGCTTAAAAGCATACTTCTAAATCTCTTCGAATTTCTGACATGGGGATGGCATGGTTAATTCTTGAGATTTTCATAAAAATCATTAAAAATTTTATAAGATCATTAAAAGTATCGAAAATCTCGTAAAAATTGTAATAAAATAAATAAAAATTGTTAGAAAATGTGGAAATGGATAATACTCATATGTCATAAAAATCGCTGCTATATTTGCAACTTTTCACTGAAATTACTCGCAGTAAAAATTACACAGAAATGGCGAAAAATCGTGCAAGATTTGGAAAATATTGTGAAATTTCTATCAGTTGTCCTGTGTCACAAAATTTTCGGCGGATTTCATGGTTTTTTGACCTTTTTTACTATTTTTTTTACCAATTTTTGTCAACATTTTGACAATTTTAGCAACAATTTAGACGATTTTCATGATTTTCGGAAATTGTTTTCATATTAGCATAGAATATGCTTTTGCCATGGATAATTTCACGAAAAAACTGTCGAAATTCCGGGACGAAATTTCGTGACGATGAATTTTATACATTTATTCAGACTTTTTTGAACTTAAAAAAATTAAGAAAAAGCATATCCTATGTTTTATAGTTTCTTGGGTAGTGTGAAAATGGTGGGACTTTTTTATGTGATTTTTGTGAAAATTCCAACGATTTTCTTTAGATAATAACAGTTTTTATAATTTTGTGCCATTCCATTTTTATGGAAATTTCAATAATTTTTATCTCATTTTCAAAGATTTTTATACTTTTTTGACAATTTTTTACTTCATTTGCACTGATTTTTTATGCAATTCTTGACCAGTTTAACTTTTTAAACAATTTTTATGATTTTTTGATCATTTTTTTCATTGTTTAAATGATTTTCATAATCGTTTGCTTTCATTTTTCAGTTAATAAACAAATTTATATAATTACTTTTTGAGGTATATTGTGTCTTGAATCCTCGAAAGTTTCAACAATACATATTAAAAAAAACTATTTATAAATAGGGCATTCAGAGAGACTATTTAAATAGGTAGCCTTTATAATTGGATGTTTAGGTTTCGTCCCATCCCTGGTCACTGGTCAGCTGTTCATAATCTGTAAAAAATTGCACTTTCAAATATTTTCATGGTACCTACTTGCTCAAAACTAAGTAGGTACAAATATGTATAGATTAAGTTCACAGAATTTTGTAGAAAATTTCGGCCTAAAATCGATAGACCCAAGGTCAAAACTTGGGTTTGGAACCGACCAATTCTTCATGATTTTAAAGAAAAGGAGAACGAATTTATTCATGTAATACTCTTATGTTCTTCGTGAGTTTCATCAATCAGGTGTCTTTGAAATGAAAAAGTGAAAACGTTTTCAAGGTTCTCAGTTATACTTTTACTTTTATTACTGTTTGAATTTAACCCTCGTCTAATCATACGACTTATAATAATTTCAATTTCATTTAAAAAACACCTCCAATATATGTCACGTGCTATAAGTATAATACATAGATTCTATTAAGGTAAAAAAGTATATAGAACGATATTGATGGGGGTATAGCGAATCGTGGAAATATGGAGGCGATAGTTGGCATAAAAATCGAAATTCAATTTCGAAAATTGTGGAACCATTGACCAAAATGAAGATCAAATGGTAATTTTGCGAATTTGTCAATATGGCAAATTCATCTGATTTGTATCCAACAGGGCGAATAAATTTCGCTCGATAAGATCACGCGAAACTGTAATCCAGTAATCGGCCATGCGGCTGATTTCATTAACAGAACGCCCTCGTCTTCTTTTCTTCGCCGAACGGTATAAAAAATTTGCGAAAAAAATTGCGACGTTGTAATCGTTGTACGTAATAGCCTGACGTGGAATAATTTCGAAAATTGAGGTGTAAATTTTTAATCATTTCTAAACTGGAGTTTTTAAGACCAACTCATGAATATATTAGAAACAAGTTTAAAAAGTTTCTCGAAAGTTGGAAAAACTTTCACGTTTTTGCCACAAGTCGACGGAGCTGGTGTGACAATTGGTTATAAAATGACGACAGCGAAGGCAACGAGAACCCCCCCTTAAACGCTTCAATTCGTAAAGCTTTTTTTTGAAAAGAACTATCGAAATGTGCGAAATTTCACGCGACGCAAACAGGAACCCTGTCGATATAAAACATAAACAAAGTAATTAATTCCGCCGTTTCGGATTATTTATTAATTTTCCAACTTGTTGATTGGAAAATTGAGCGATCGTGCGAAAACACTACAGACACTTGGTAAGTGTAATTTTGTAAAAAAACGCGTCGCTTTAGCACCGTAGGTACCTACGTCTACGTCTGCATACATAGGTAGGATTACCTGTATGCGTATCGCCGACTGACTGCGAACCAAACAAAACGAAACAAAAGGGAAAAAAATAAACCGCAAGTACTCGTCGATCGAGGCGACAATGCAATCGTATGAATGGTACGCGACGCTATTGCGCGCTAAATTTGAAAAGCTTCAAAGATGTAAATAGTTCCCTCTATGACGTCTTCGAGATCCCGTTTCACACGGGACCCTTTTTCAAATAAACAATAGCCAGGTCAAATTGCTCAACTCCCTATTTCTATGTGGCGTTCTTACTTCCGAATTCCACCTGGTTCTTCAAGTCTTCCTTGTTCCGGAATTTCAGCAGCTAAAGCATGAAGGTCTCGTTAATAGCCATACCCGTAAATCTTTCCGAATGCGATTATCGACGTTCATTAAGCGTTCGATAGGGTTGTCTTCTCGATGCGATAACGAAGGGTTCGGTGATGATGAGTTATGAGATTTCTTTTCCTACGATTTTCGGCCCAGTATAGCGACGTGGTTCCGTTTGTACGGTTGGTAGGTGTCTTTTAGAATGCATATGTGGGTAGCAGTGAAATTAAATCTGTACTTGGGAGTAAATTCATCTTTTAACTTGTGTACTGGGGCGTCACCCTTGTTGGCGTTGTGTAGTACAAATACCGGCATGACTTTATTAAACGCGAAACATTGAAAAAAAAAAAAATGTTTTCAAATAATTTATTAAATAACAGTAAGGATTTATTCCGGATTGGGACGTAGCCGAGTAAGCTTAGTTCCCACATTTCTTAATTGAAGCGATCTCCCTGTGAAATGCGTGTAGGTAAGTGAGTCAACACCTGCGCCAAATTCGCGCCCAAAATTCGATGAAGTGTTTGGTACTAGAATGAAGAATTTAGGAACTGGTGCCTATATCTTCGTTGTACTTCTAAAATAACACAGTGCTGCGGTGGAAATATCAATGGAAAAATAATAAGTGGTTTTAATAGTAAAAAAATCTTCACATCAGGTTTTTTCACAAACTTTTTTTTTGGGAAAAAATTTACCCGTTCATCATTTCATAATTTTGAACTCAAGAAATACATTTTTTGGTCGAATGAGAAGTCCTCCGCAAAAAAAAAAATGAGGGGAAGCAAAATTCTGGAGCGTCAAATTTCCTTTCTGTAATGAGCAATTATTTTTTCTCAGAAAGCCAAGTTTCGAGATATTTTTACCAAAAGTTGAAAAATTCAACATTAATTTACTACAGGGGGCGCATAAGTCAGTTTCCCGCGTCTGAATCCCATTTCGAATGGATTTTCTGGCCAAACTAAGGGTCCTAGGAAAAAAATGCTGAGAACCAAAGTTATAAAGCGTGAAATTTTCTTCTCTCATGAGCTATTAATTTTTTTCTAAAGGGCTTCGTTTTCGAAATTTTAGCTGTCAGGGTTAAAAATTAGATACATATGATTTTTTTAATTGCCAACTTTGACAGCAGAAATTAACGAAAATCAAGGCTTTTTGGAAAAAAACTATCAGCCTAACCGGAAAGAAAATTTCATGCTTTACAACTTTGATTCTAAGGTACACCCCAGACGCGACCGGACTCTCTCCAGTTCCCTGTTTAGGACATAAAACATGGACCTCTAATATGTCAAATTCAGCTTGTCCGCTCTTTTTGCATCATTCAATGCCAATTCTGCTGGGCTATAAATAAAAATTGAAATTTTAAACTTATGAAATTTTTTTGCGCAATTTACAGGTGAAAAAAACTATTGCTTGTATGAAAAATTATTTTCACAGCAATTTTTAATTTCAGTGTTAACTTGTTTTACGTCATAATTTTTGAAAATTGAAAAAATATGCTTCAAAATTTGGTATTTTATGAAAATATGCTCAAATATGCCGAAATATGCTCGAAAAATTTCCAAAACATGCTAAAATGTGCGCTCTAAGCTAAAAATATGAACTTTTTGAAAAAAAAGTCCAAATGATTTCCATACTACCAATCCATGAAACTATGAAACATAGGATATGTTTTTGCTCATTGAATTTTTCAAGTCCAAAAAGACTTGATATTTGAAATTTTATTGAAATGTTTCAAGTTCAAAAAATCGAAATTTCATGATTAACAAAATGTCTAAAAGTCAGTACTTTTTCCTGAAATTTTCCAAGTCAAACAGTCAATGGAAATCTAAAAAATTTTCCAAGTTCAAAAAAGTCTGACAAAATGTCTGAAAGTCAGCGTAATATCTAAAATTTTCCAAATCCAAGAAGTCTGTCTAATAAAATATCAGAAAGTTACCCTAATTTATAGAATTTTTCAAGTTCAAAAAGTCTAAATTATTTGTCTGACAAAATATCTAGAAGTCAGCATTTTCTCAGAAAGTTTCCAGGTCAAAACAATCAACGGAAATCTAAAAATTTTTCAAAGTCCAAAAAAGTCTGACAAAATATGTATCTAAAAGTTGAGTTTCTATATTCGAAAAGCATAAATTGCTTGTCTGATGAAATGTCCAAATAGTCAATAGAAATCTGAAAATTTTTCAAAATTCAAAAATGTCTGACAAAATCTTTGAAGGATAAGTCCCTATATTCAAAAAATCTAAATCGTTTGTCTGGCCAAATGTCTAAACGTGAATATTATCTTTGAAATTTTTCATGTTCAAAAAGTCAATAGTAATCTGAAAATTTTTCAAAGTCCAAAAAAGTCTGAGAAAATGTCTAAAAGTCATCGTCACGAAATTTCGTCAGGATATGCGGCTCGTTTTCAAATTTCATCCATCGAATCTTTCCTGAGCAGGGAAGGGTCAACAAACATTTTCAGTAAGTCTGAATTTACCTCCCTCCCTCTCGCTATTTTTAATTGGTAACTGGAAAAATGAATAGAATTTTTGTTGAAATATTGGCGAAACTGAGTATTCTCTGATGAATTCTTGGAAAATTTTGCACTGAAAATAAGAAAATTTGGAAAATTCTCGATCTTTGATTAAATAGTGAAATCGGATCTTTACCCAAATTTCCCCAAAAGTGGTCCCAATTGTAACCTCGTTACCTCTGATGTAAAAACTCAGCATCAAAATTTTTGACCACCTCACCCCTTCACCCCCTAAAAATCGAAACTTCAATAGGCGATTCTGAAATTTTCGCAGATTGCGAGCACTGTGTCGGTCCACTTGAGAAAATTCTTTCAAAAAAATCCAACAAAATTTTCTCAATTTTTTTGCACTTTGAAATTTTCAAAAAATTTTCAAAAATTGAAAACTGGAAAAAATTACTTACTCATTTTATACTTGAAGGGAAATAAATTTTGAATTTTTTTCGGGACCCAACTTCACAGTTTGATGTCACTCCATGAGAAAGTGATTGCAAAGAAATTTTAGCCCAATCGATGCCTATTAACCCATCCCTGAACGACCAGTTTGAAAATTGAACATGGTTAGCGCGAGCTCAGGCTCGTTATGTTCAATTTTCAAAATGGTCGTTAAGAGACGGGTTAATGAGCATCGATCAGGCTAAACATTTTTTGCATAATTTTCTTATGGAGTGACATCAAACCGGGGGGGGGGGGTCCCAAAAAAGTTCAAGTTTTTTCCCCCTTAAAGTTTAAAATGAGTAGGTAGTTTTTTCAGTTTTGAATTTTTTAAAATAAAGCTCCCATCGTTTTTGGATCTCGAAAAAAATGTATATTATACCTCAGGGTATTACAAAATTTTGAAAAAAAAAATCAGTCATATCAACCTTCCACCCAACATTTTTTTAGCAATTTTTTGAAAATTTCGAAGTGCAAAAAATTTAGAAAATTTTCTCAAGTGTACTTGCATAGTGCCCACAATCTGTGAAAATTTCAGAATTTTTCACCCACCCCCTCCGAAGATATCGCGTATTGAAATTTTGATGGGGATGATAATTTGAGAATGGGTGGGGGTGGGGGGTCAAAAATTTTGATGATGAGTTTGTACATCAGGAATAACATTTAGGACGACGTTCGAGGAAATTTGGGTCAAGGGCTGATTTCACTATCTCATCAGAGAAGGCTTTTTGCAGACTCTAGACTAAAGATTTAGTCATAAAATTGTTTCTAAAAAATAATCACTCGGAAGTTACTTTTTTGACTACTACGTAATGAATTATGTAGGTACCTACTTAATTTTATATCCGTTGTAAGCAATCGAGAAAAGTAGGGAACGCTTGGGTAAAGTCTCAAAGTCTCCTTGATAACCATTTCCAAGTAGTTCAATTGATGTAGATCTTGCAACGTTGCGTCTCTTTCACTGTCGCCTTGGAAAACTTGCTGAATCTCTTCTTGCAATTTGGTCTATTTAAAGTTAAATCAACGATTTTAAAAAAAATTAAGGAAAATCGTTCTATAATTGCATATATAAACCTCCTACCTGTACATCTTCGTGACAAGCAATCATAAATAAAGCCCATGTTATTGCCACAGATGTTGTATCGTGCCCCTAAACAAAAATTATACCTTTGAAAATTCATTTTTTTTGCAAATTTGACCTTTTTTTTTTACAGGATTAAAGTTAGTTTCGATCCAGTCGTTAAAATTTGCAAATCTTATTGAGAATTTTAAACAAAAATGGTATTTACTTCGAACATGAACGTGTCCACTTCCTCTCTTATACCTTGATCGGTCATTTCATTTGGGTTTTCTCTTTGCACTTCGATCAAGCAATCCAAAAATGATTTTCTTTGTTTTTGTTTACCTGAAATAAATCGAAGTAATTTCAATTTCGTTCGAGTTTTTACAGATGATTGGTAGGTACCCACTACCCATACTTACCAATTTCAGTTTCTTCTTGGTATGCATAATTCGGCTGACATTTTGCTTTCCTATCTTTAATCACCTAAGTCAAACAGCAATAAAGTTTTTCATTTCTTCAACTTCAAATATATTACGACTTCGAAAATTAATCTACTTACTTTTTCAGTGAACCGATGCAACTGACCAACACTTTTGCGAAATTCCCTACCCGTCGGACTAATCCAGAATAAAAAGTCATTCAGCATCCAAAAAGTCATACTCTTCCTGAGAATAATTTCACCAGCTCTGGAATACGATCGATAATAGCATGAAAATAAATTTCCAACTCGTTGTGTTTGATTTTTCAAAATAAAATTGTCAGTTTTTTTTCCACCTACTTACTTTTTTATCGCAGTTACATATTCTGAAGCTTCACCCAGCTGAAAATCCAACGTCATGCCCATTGCAGTTTCTATAGGTAAGTACAACATTCAACGTAATTTCATTATCAGAATGATTCGCTCAAAAAATTATACATAACCTTCGATGGATCGATGAACTTGAATTAAACTCACCGCAAATAATATCCAAAGTACAAAGCGATACATACGAATCTACTTCAACTGCTGTGTTTTTCGAACTGGTGAAATTTTTCGTCAATAATTTCGCATTGCGATTAAAAATAGGTATAAAATTTTCCAAAATTTTAAAATGAAACGTCGGTGTTAACATTTTCCTTCTCGTGTGCCATTTTATGCCTGGAAATTTATCATAAAATGTTAAAATTGTGAGTCAAGATGAGCATAAATACCTAATATGTGTTTCTGAAAAAATATTCTTATCGGTGTTTTCAGCAAATATGAGCAAATTTTGAGATAACATTTTTTTGGCAAAATAAATAAATACCTAGCAATTTACGTAAAATAGTTATCGAATTTAATCATTTTTCATAGGAAGATGAAAGTACCTATCAAGTCATAATTCACAGGTCGATAACTTGAATTATGATTTATAAATAATTAAACGTAGCCTATCATTTCGATTAGATATAGATAAATTATATTGTTCAAATTCCAATTACGTATATCAGTTTGTTGGCAATGAAAAAAACAAAATCACGAATGAAGTATCTACGAAAAAAATCCATTTTATTACCTGTGCTGGTTAATAGGCCTTCGCAGAGCCATGGTATCAAGGATAGATATTCTACTCCTTTGGAAATGTGTTGACTATTGTTAAGGATGAGCTGTTGAAATAATAAAAAATGAAATATTTGAAAAATTGATCGGAAGTGTTTTTAATTTTGATGCTAACCCTATCTCAGTCAGTCACCTTTCGGGTATGAGGTCAAAATAATCCAAAAAATTTGGTTCAAGGACTTCGAAAATCCTCCCCCCCCCCACTTTTTGAGCAACTTTTTCAAAAAATTTCTGAAAGAAATTTCTTTGAAATTATTTAACGTATTGAGAAATTTCTGAATTAGAATATTGCAGGAATCGAATTCAATTTCATCTTCGGGGCAACTCACGTTTTGAAAAATACAAAATAAAAAATTCCATACCTCGATATCCTGCGGTTCACTCAGAATCACAATCGACAATCCTACATATTCGATATAAACAATTGGTCCATGTTGCTTACTCAAGTTCCCAATGTAATCCATCAAATCTGAAATTAAATCAATTTGAAAAAAATTCAGAAAACAATTATCAACCAACTTCTAACTTGAAAAAAAATCCACCTGAATCATTTAATTTCACCAAATCCAGCCCAACGCCAAATATACTCAACATTTTTGGAGATGGTATTTTGCGACATAGTTTTCGATGCGATGGCCATCTCCAGTAATAGAATGCCAGCATGAAGATGACAAAAGACAACACGAGCGCGAAAACCAACGCCGAAAGAATTATCAATATCGACATATTGGAGAAATTAAGTAAGTAGAAAACCCAAGGTAAGTTCAACTAGATGATCGCACAAAAACGTCGACTTGATTCGATAAATATTCCTCGTATGTTTATAAGTACACGAATGATCACAGTTTTTAATCTGAATACCTAGTTAACCCATCGGTTTCTAAAAATATGTACATCAAAATCCATTACCTACACATTTATAAGTAGATAACGAGAATAAATGATAGTGAAATTGAAGCAGGGTAACTAACAGTACACTTAATCAGTGAGAAATTAGAAACAATCAAATTTCTGTAATCTTCAGCCAAGTTCAACGTCGCTTTGATAAAAGCTAGACAATAATACTACGCATTCAAAGTACCTAAGTATAGGACCTAGTCAACAAAAACATGATAAATTTTCGAAGTTGTGATGGAAATATACTATGCTGCAAGTTACCAGTAAAACGACTTCTTTGAATTCTAATAAATATTTTCAGCAATATTAGCCTGTCAAGACTGATTCAAATATTCGCGCACTTACGCAGCACCTCAGGGACAAAGTGCAATGAGTAATGCTGCAAATTACGCTCGCGCATACACAGCACCTTCGGCGCCAAGTGCAATGAGTAACACTGCAAATTACTCTTAGGCATACGCAGCACCTTCGGTGTAAAGTGCAATGAGCAACGCTGCAAATTACGCTTGAGCATACGCAGCACCTTCGAGGCAAAGTGCAATGAGTAACGCTGCAAATTACTCTTGGGCCTACGCAGCACCTTCGGGGCAAAGTACAATGAGCAATGCCGCAAATCACTCCTAAACTACGCAGCCCCTTCGGGGCAAAGTACAATGAGCAATGCTGCAAATTACGCTTGAGCATACGCAGCACCTTCGGGGCAAAGTACAATGAGCAATGCCGCAAATTACTCCTGAACTTACGCAGCACCTTCGGGGCAAAGTGCAATGAGTAACGCTGCAAATTACTCTTGGGCCTACGCAGCACCTTCGGGGCAAAGTACAATGAGCAATGCCGCAAATTACTCCTAAACTTACGCAGCACCTTCGGGGCAAAGTACAATGAGCAATGCTGCAAATTACGCTTGAGCATACGCAGCACCTTCGGGGCAAAGTACAATGAGCAATGCCGCAAATTACTCCTGAACTTACGCAGCACCTTCGGGGCAAAGTGCAATGAGTAACGCTGCAAATTACTCTTGGGCCTACGCAGCACCTTCGGGGCAAAGTACAATGAGCAATGCCGCAAATTACTCCTAAACTTACGCAGCACCTTCGGGGCAAAGTACAATGAGCAATGCTGCAAATTACGCTTGGGCATACGCAGCAATTTTGGTGCCAAGTACAATGAGCAATGCCGCAAATTACTCCTGAACTTACGCAGCATCTTCGGGGCAAAGTACAATGAGCAATGCTGCAAATTACGCTTGGGCATACGCAGCATCTTCGGGGCAAAGTACAATGAGCAATGCTGCAAATTACGCTTGGGCATACGCAGCACCTTCAGCGCAAAGTGCAATGAGTAACGCTGCAAATTACTCCTGGACTTACGCTGCACCTTCCTCCACCTCCCCCATACATTTTCAATAAGCCACCCTACGCTTTTGTCGACTTTAATTTTACTTAGGTTGGCAGCATTGGTAAAAACTAATTAATTAGAAAAAATGAACAATGAAAAAAAATTAATCCGCCTTCAAGAAATATAATATGCAACTTCTAATATGGTAAAAAGAAAAAAATTGGAAAAAAAATTTACCTTCAAGAAATAAAAATTCTGCCTGCGAAAATGTAGGTTGCAATATGAAAAACTGTTTTAAAAACGCCTTAAAGGATATGCAGCCAAACTTACATCGGCGCAGGAGTTGCCTAACCATAGATTGAAAAATTGCCCCGAAACTGAAGTCTTGATGACGTCATGCGAACGGTGAGAAAGGGATTAGAAAAATGGAAATTTTTCAAACCGTAGTTATGCAAGCCCTGCAGCGAAGTAAGTTTGGCTGCATACCCAACAAGGCGTTTTTAAAATATTTTTAAATGTTTTTTAAAGTGTTTTTTAATTAGTTTTTTCACGCAAAATGATCGTACAAAGTGTCAAAATCATGGTTTTTTGATGCGAGGAATCCATTGGCGCTATTATTTTCACGATTCGATCTATATTTATGGTAAAAATCGCTATTTATGACCCAAAATTGTGATTTTTAATTACTTTTTATTAATTAAATCAAATATCTTTGTACATAGGGTCGTGTTTAGAGTGGTTTTCGACTAATTCGAGGTCGCTGATCACGAATATGCAATTAGATTTGAGATGTAGCCATTATTTTGAGCAATATTAGTGTTTTTATTTTCTTAATTAAGCGGATATTTCTAGAATGAACCAATTTCAGGTATTTTTATGTCGTTTTCGACTAATTCGAAGTCGCTGATCACGAATTTTGCATTTATATCGAGCCAGATAGCGTCGTTTTGCCTTAGACGGCATTCTGCAGACGAAAATGAGCGATATGTCGAGAATCAAGACCGAGAGACAAAAGTTATCAGCATATTCGTAATCAGCGACCTCAAATCTATCCGGGTACACCACTTTCAGCTCCGTAGGACGTAATTTTCAAAAAAAATACCATTTTTGAGCATTTTTCAAGGTGGAAAAAAATTGTCGAAAATATGCGATCAAAGTGTCTAGGAGGGGGTATTCGAACACGCTGAATCCGAATTTGCGATTGGTTTCGCGATCGGTCACGTATTCGCGAAGTTATTGCAGTTTTTTTGGAATTTCAAATTGTGGCCAAATCACCATTTTCTCCGCAACTAAGCTATGTACGGTGAAACTGATGGCACCAATGAATTCGCCGTGGTCGATTACCCCCTCCTAGACACCTCACTCGTCGATATCGGACAAAAAATTTTTTTGGCCAAAAAACAGAGAAGGGGTTAGTTCATGTTTTTTTTCGATTTTTGACGATTTTTGAAAAACTTGCTCATTTACTAATTCGAGGTCGCTGATTCCGAATCCGGTGTCCATTTTTGTCGTTCGACCTTTGTTCTCGAGATATCGCTCATTTTAACCCCGAAAATGCGATTTTTGCGAGAAGGAGAATTTTTCGGAAAAAAATAACGTCAGATTCGTGATCAGCGACCTCAAATTAGTCGAAAACGACATAAAAAACATGAAAATTAGTCAAATTTTGATATTTGCACTTCGCCTTGGAAACTAAGCTTATGCAATTTAACTAACACCAAATTATGAAAATAAAAATTGCCATATCTCGCGAAATAATGCTGAAATCGGAAAACCGAAGGCGTATTCGTGATCAGCAACCTCGAATTAGCTTATAAACCAAATTTCAGCTCGATCGGACGATAAAATAAGAATATGCAAATTCGTCAAAACTGCTCGTAAGTCACTTTTTGAAAAAATTGAAAAAAATTTGAGAAAATTGGCGGTTCAAAGGTTCAGGGTGATAGAGTCGAACCCGACGATTGCAAATCTGCCCTCGGTTTTGAAATTGGAGCAGTACTCGCGGAGATATTAGGGCTCAAAGTTTCGACCAATCGGAATGCTGTATTACCGTCTTCGTCGGTCATGTGACTTCTTCAACACTTTTTT